>JBAJNP010005026.1:0-30657 GCA_036877545.1 Yasuhikotakia modesta
ATGTCAAAGTATAGCGTGTTTCTGTGGTTTCTATAGGGGAGTTTAAAACACCGACACGACCAGCGAGGACAGCCCAGTTTCGGAGCCTGAAACCGGATGATTCCCCGAACAGTGACCCTGATTTTCATCCAGATATTATATGGGACACAACGTCTCCATCGCCGGTCCGCCATGGTGAGTATCTGCTAAACTGCAACTCGCTTAAAATCACCCATTAAACAAGAACATTAAACGTGTTTATGATAATGGTGGATAAATCCAGCTATCAGGCTTGTTGTAGCAACAGTTACTTAGTATTTAAATATGTCACACATAAAGTTACTGTGTTACTATGTTTTAAACAGAGATGGCGATAGAGAGGCAAATAACATCAGTTTTCTCTGTATGTTGATCAGTATTGAAGCTTTAGTAAAACTGCATGTTTTTATGTTTTCAGGTCGAGGACAGAGGAGAACTGCAAAGGTCAGATCAGTGGATATATCGGACATAGCCGACCGCATCGCTCCAAAGGTTGGCACATTATAATCCATGCTGCTGTAACAAATGTTAGCATATGACACTGATGACATTGTTGTTTGTATGTTTGTTTACAGAATGGCAGACTAGACGCGATGGACACGTCTCTGCTGCAGTGGATCGGAGACAGCGCCATTCCCTGCACCCCAGACCTGCAACCCAAAGCCAAGATTATATCAGCTAAGTACGTCTCTGTGTGTCAGGAAGCTGTAGGTTTGGGTGGGATATTGAAAGTCTTCTGTCACAGTTTGTCTCATATTTCATGCCAATTATGGTTTTTAATAAACACAGCTTATCTGTATCTGTGTGTGTTTTTTGTAGTTTTCTGTACTGACCTAAACTGTGTCTTGTGCACAGACAGAGCACTGTAGAAGATCTTATGAGGCTGGCCAAGCAGTTTGACTTCACCATGAGACAAGATGAAGCTCAAGAAACGCATTCAGGTGGACCAGTTTTGAAAACTGCTGTGGAGATGCAGGAACAGTTTGACAACCAGCCCACAACATCACACAACGCTTTTACCACGAAGACCTCAGATCACGGAGAACCTGTGGAGAAGAAAGCGCAACATCTGGAGATGGATGATGATCTAGATTTTCTTTTCGATGGACCAACTCAGCATCTCAGCGGGCGTCTCAGTCAGATGTCAGGTTGTCGTACCCAAGATGTTCCTGGAAGAACAACGGAGAAGGACCTTGCGGTTGTAAAGTCCTGCGATTCAGAAAAAAGTTCTCTGTCTGTGGCGGCCGATGACAGATGTAAACAGGTTAACAATGCTAACAAGTTTGAGAATGACTGGAGCAATGATAGTTTACTGGAAGACTCATTGCTGTTTGAGATGACACAAAACCCGGACTTGTTTGCTGCTCCACGCGATTGTTCTACACAAAAACAAACTGGTGAGAACTGTGATGATTTTAACAGTAACACACACAGCAGTGCAATGGCCTACAAACCTCAAGAAGCTAAAATCAATGTTAAATGGAGCTTAGCTCAAGGAAAAGGGAATAAAAACAGACAAAGTTTTCAGCTGGACAGTTTTTATTCTGATCACCAGGTACAGGCAAAACTTCACGGAGGGTTGCAGAGAACTGGAAACTGTTTAGCAGTTTCTTCAAACCACAGTAAAGCCAACCAGAACCAGCCTAAATCTGATACCCAACAACTGCTTTATCAGAATCCTTCTGGCTCCAACATGGTTTCATCAACACATTTTCAGTCAAACGTCAAAGACATGCAAAGACAGACCATCAAACCTTCCCATTCAAAGTCTGCTAGCACACATCAAAATCTAAACTCTGTAGAAATTAAACCAAAAGTAGAGGCCATCACTGATGGCTTCAATGATATTTTAGATGAAGATCTGGACTCGTTTTTCACATCTGATGACATCTGGGATGAAGGAGTCGAGGACGATGACCTGTTTTGTGAGGTGTGTGATAATCTTGAGGTATCTGGCAACCCGACTCTCCATGTGGAAAGCCTTCAACAGACCAGCAAAACACAACCTAAACCACCACAGAGCCACGTGTCTCAAAACGAGTCACACATCCGTTCTGAAGTGGCCAGTCAGCAAACGGTGTTTGCTCACCCCAACCCACCGGCTAATGTCTCTACATCCAGCGCAAACACATCAGTGTCTCTTTACAGGCCGAAGGTTCACGCTGTAAATTATGGACCTGCAGGACTCAACTCTAATGTGCCGTATGACACAACACGAGCATCTGTCCCCTCGAGTAATGGACCGTATAAATTTACACAGGTGGGACGCTCCTCTGTGCTGGGAAGCGGCACCTGTTCTGCTGCCCCCCCACAGCAGGGTCAGGAGAGGGGCGTGCTGCTCACCCTCCAATCAGATGTTTGGAGACCAGACAGGCATCGGGTCCAAACATCACACAGTTCCTCAGTGGCTTCTGCACCAGTGATCACTACAGGTACAGAACAGTTCTGCTGTGTGTGTGACGTTCATGTTTCACTGTGATGTTAATCTAACATCTGATCTAATGATCCAGTTAATTTGAAAACATAAAAGCTTATTTAAATCTCATTAAACTGGTTATGAATATTAAATCCCTGCGCTTGATACATTTAAAAAAAATATTTTTCTGAATATTGAACGCAAGAGTAACACAGTGATGTTTAGCATTCATGTAGCTTGTTTGCTGTTTTTTAACGCTGTGTGTTTGTTCAGGTGTGTGTAACGCGGCAGCGGTGAGGTGCAGTGATGCTGAGATTGAGAGGAAGAAACAACAGGCTATGGAGAGGCGGAGACTCAGGATGATGGCCAATCAGAACCTTAGACCTCCTGTCTGTTTCTTTAACTCTTGACAGTTGGTTTGTTGTTTAAGGTCATCTGTGTATCTGACTGCTCTGGATATAATGCTGATCTGAGATCAGTTGTTATTGCAGTTGTTATTGTTGTATGTGTTTAGATGGCAGAGAACTTTGACCCCTGAGATCTCTTGATCCACGTTTACTGATCTCAGAGTTTCACCGCAGCTCCTCATGAGAAGATCAGGAGATCTCACCCGTCACTCTCGTGTTTGTCAGTTTTGTTTCTGCTCGTTTCTTTTCATTCACAATGAAATTAAATGTTTTTAATATTTTGTTGATTTAATTGTCCTGCGAATTGAAATGTTTGAGTTTAAATTCCTTGTGTAATTAAGAGTAAAGAATTTATTAAATAATTTAAAAAGTATTCCGTATTTTCATCTTTTGTTAATCTTACAAATCCTCATGCAATAAGGATTTGAAATAATAAATCCAAAAATGACATTTTCATCATTTACTCATCATCTCAATCACATATAAACAGGTTTCTGATGAAATGAAATGTTTGCAAACCATCGGGTGTAACAGTTTCTGTTACTCAGCTGTTAGAATAACGTCATGGTTTAAATCCCAGGGCTTTAAAAGCATTGTATGGATCACAATAAAAGTGTCTGCTGTTATATGTGATGAATTAAGCCTCAGGTAAACAGGTGTAACAGTGTTCTGCTGCCTGTGTGTTTCTGCTGTCGGACACCTGCACACGCCTGACTGCTCCTGAAAGCCGAGTCTTTTTATCAGCCGGCGGTGTGTAACTGAAGCAGCACACAGAACCACGAAAACCCCCGCGGCCCGGGGATGCAGTTTCACCTGAGCAGCCGAGCGTCCAGTCTCACCTGAACTGTGTTCTGTCTGAACTCCGCTGAGGACAGAGTGAATGGAAGATACTTCATGTTGGACATGCAGAGATTAGTGACTGTTTTGATATGGGCTTGACCTCAGCATTGCATAGCTAATGTCTGCAATTACACATCATTAAACACTATTACCCTGATAAACACACATCAGCTCCACATCCATGCTGCTAAAACTGGACAAACAATAGACCAAATAATGTGTCAGAAAGTCTTTGGCAACATCGCTGTAGGGCAGTAAGCATTTGTTTGCGTGTGTAATGTGGCCTTTACATCGACACAGTCCTCATGAACCTGGAATTATCAGGAAAATTTAAAAACATGAATTATCAAAAGTGTTTATTTTATTACCCAGTTTAATCAAGAACGATCATGAAACATTTTTAAAGAGTCTTGAAGAATTTCCATGGATCAGACATTTTAGGGGTCCTTATAATTTCAGACACTGAATTCTGGGATTGTTTCTCTGTTTCCCCATTTAGTTGCTCTATTTTAAACTAGCCTGGTGTTCCCTCACCAGAATAAGGAAACTGCGACCCGGTTTAAACTGAAGCAACAGTATCTTCACTGTCTTTGTCTCCTCGATAAACATGCTTATCAGCCACCGGTGCAGAAATAAAGTCACCTGAGAATACGGCTGAACTCCCGGTGAACTCTCTCTCCTCCCTGCTTTACTCCCATTCACTCGTTCATCAATTATTCTCCACAATCAGAAACAACACGATACAAAATATCCCAGCCGGTGAGCCTGAGAAAAGCCCACCTGCAAGAGCGGGTTTATTGTGCTGCCTGAGCACAGATTGTGACAGTACATCATGGGTCTTCTGGTGTGTGTGTGTGTGTGTGTGTGTGAGAGCTGTAATTGATAGATCTTCTAATTTGTGTGTTATACCTCACCTGATGCTGACCGATAGGTTTGTGCTTTAATCTCACCTGCAGAAAGATCTTGTGATGGCCTCAGTTTCATGACGTGTTGGAAAACGTCTCACTGTAACCGCTTCAAATTCACCCTGGACCCAAATTGTAGTTTTTGACTCGAGTTGTGATTGATGGGGCTTTTGTGACGTTTGCGGATTTTATTCTGTTGTAAATGTTTTTCTAAACTGATTACATATTTTATATTGATACATGTTTATATTCGGATAATCTGGTGATCAAAAATAACACCGACTAATATAGCACTGAAATCTCGCCATCTGAAATAAACCGTAGACATTTATTTTTCTCATAAAGGAAAAGATGAAGTGATTTCCACTCTGGGAGGAGAGAAAAAATTCCTCTTGTAGTTCCAGGAAACCAACCGCACTGTAAACAAGTACAAATAACAACATTTATGGGAAAACATGACAAAAGTCTGTCACCAAGGTTTTATTGTATGATACTGTATTTTTACTCTTGAGGTCATTCTTCATTCAGATGACAGCAGATGTGGTTCATATGACGTCATACCTGCTCACTAGTGTCACTGCAGAGTCACCTACTGTATTTTACTGACACCTACTGGCAAATAAACTACATTACATTATCTCTTAAAAAACGCACAGACGAGTTTTAAAGTCTCAAATGTTTATTTCTCATTTTCATGATGACATTTCAATGAACCCCAAAGCATGCAGAGAAACGAAGAAAACCTAGAAGCGAAACTTCTTTCGTTCACTTGAATTATTCATTTGTCGCCCAAACCCCGAAACGAGCGATTTTTATACAGACCGTAGCAGGTAAAGCGATACGAAACAAACCCGAAAGCGACACAAACTCTGTACAAAACATTCAAACTAATAACCAACAAAACACAGAAAAACTGGAGAGATGAACCAGATTAACCCACGTTTGATTGAACTCTTCTCATAATAACAGCAATAATAATAATAATAATAATAATAATAATAGATAAATGTAGTGAAGAAACTCGAGTTATAAACGTTTTTAAACATTTACCAAACGTTTGGCAACGTCCAAATATTTATATGCAACTCATTCAGATTATATTATCTCAATAGTACGATTCATATGTAAACAAGATATTCATCCTTTCAATCAGATCCACATGCGAGAGAGAGAGAGAGAGAGAGAGAGAGACTATATCATGCAATAGCATCACGAGACCCGCTGGAGGGTCTTTGGGGACAGACGTGTCGTGCTGGTGGGAAACGCCGGACTGAGAACCACACGTAAGCAGTTTAATCGTTTAGTTTCAGCTCCCATTTCACAAAAGCCCAAATAACACCCAGTTTACATCCATCTGTGAAAAACCTCCAGACACCTTCAGATCAGATCTGGTTTTCTACTCAACTAAAACTGAAAAACCTGCCAAACACATTAATGCACAAACATCAGCTGCTGAGATGCCTGCAGTCAGTCTGAAACTCCATCTCCACAAACAAATGTGAGTATATATCTATAATATGGAGGTAAAACAATATTATTTTCTTGCCGCTGTATAACGTAATATATTCAGAATACGCAATAAATGTTGAGAAACTGACTGATGACACAGATCTGTCCTACATTAACCTGTCATCAGATCATTCACAACACGCCAATGTTAAACGCAAACCACATATATGTATAAATGTTCCAATATATTCGCTTGTTATCTAATCTACTGTATATCAGAAAGCAAAACTGCAATGAGCTCCCTGACAGTATTAACAACACACTTATACACACACACATTCCTGGTAGAAAATCTGAAATGTGCACTTTCTGAGACATCAGAAGCGAAAAGAATTTCTGGAAATAAAGAAAAAGCATTTTAATAAACTTAATGTATTTTTTTAATATCCCTAAATCAAGAACAACATCATAAAGCGATTAAATATTCGGCTGTTGTTACATCTCACACACGTTGCGATTGGCACTTCATGTTTGAAGCCTGTTGCACTGAAATCAAGTGACAAACACACGTTCCCTGTAGACCTCCATCATCTTTTAAAAAAGACAAGACCAAAATAAATACAAAAAAATCCCCCGCGAAAGAAACAACAAAACGTGCACACACACAATAACACACACACCTTTCTCTGACAGACGCCACCTCTCTGACTGTCCTCCAACACCAGAGAATATGGACAGATGATGACATGCGGTTTAACACTTAGGCAGGCGTCACAAGAGGGAACAGAGGGATCGTTCAAAGAAATACTTCCAGAGAGAGAGAGAGAGAGAGAGACACAGAGAGCGTGTTAGCAGAGCTGAATCTCAGTATGGAGGCGTGAGGAGGGCCGTTCATGAAGAGAATCTTCTCACACGTCCACCACCATCTTTTTGTGAATGTCTAACCCGCCGACGACCTGAAACCAGAGCACAGAATCCTTGTTATTATTGTTCCCAGAGCTAAAACTGAGCTGAACACACAGAGCTGAACACAACTGAACACAAGCGTGTGAGGGACTCACGGCACAGAACTCCTCGAAGGATATCCTCCCATCTCCATCCTTGTCTGCGTTGATGATGGTTTTATCCACGATCTGCTGCAGCTGCGTGTCCTTCAGGTTGTTCCCCACCATCATCTTCAGCACCTGGAACAGCTCGCCGTTGGAAATGTATCCGTCCTTATCCATGTCATAAATCCTGAACGCAACTGCCAGAACAAATGAGGAACTTTAAACACCAATAGGAAGGTGAGGAGTGATTGTAACATCACGAAGCAGTGGACAATTAAAATGTTGAATCTGTATTTTCCAAGCTGACTAATAAACTAATCAGCTGTAAACCTGAAGCCACATCAACAGTGAAATGAAAATAAAACATTCTGGAAATCTTAAAAGACACTTACAGCGAAGTTTCTGCTCTTTGTCGCCCTTAACGCTGAACTGAGAGACGCCCTCAATGAACTCTGAGGAAAATAAGACAACATGAGGGTGAGGGAACAAATAACATCAGGAATGATGAGGTGTCTCATTTCCTGAAGAACACAGTACATCTCTGAGATTAAAATGACACCATCACCACAGAGTTCTGCAGAAGGACAACGGACAATGAATAATTCACTTCACATACTGTAGTTTTAACACAAAGAGTAAAGTTTTAATAAACACTGTAAAGTTTAGAGACCTTTGAAATCCACTTCCCCGTTGCCGTCCGTGTCGAATATATCGATGACCCGCTGAACCAGCGGGTTCTGCTGCAGCTCTGGTAGAGACATGAACTCCTCCACACTGAGAGAACCCGAGTTATCCAGGTCAAGTTTCTTAAACCGCTTCCCTAGTCTTTTAATCTCATCAGCATCGACTGAAGGAGCGAGACAAAGAGAGACGTGGACAAACATTATTTCTGTAGTTACTACAATTCAAACAAACATTTTTTTCAGAGTCTTTATTGTTTGTTTGTTTGTTTTTGCCCCAGCACCTACCATCTCTGCTAGTTTCTTTTCAAAACATCAAACCGCCACTTGTGTTGCCACACACATACACAAGGAGCATCAGCAATACTCCTTACCTGAGGAACTCACCAAAGCTACATCCAACCCCCTTTACGTTCCATCAAAAAGTCAGAACCTCACCTGGTTTCTCCTGCCTGGCACTCATGGTCATCGTTCAGAGAGCTGCCGTTAAACTACAGCGGAGAGTCGTGTTGTGTGGACAGCTAAAAGATCTAATCTCATTGGCTAAGACACGTGGTACACACCTCCAGTAATCAGCAGGCTTAGAGCTGCACAATTCATCACATTAAGTTCTGAAACCCAGTGCTTTTATTAAATTGCAAACGGCTGTGATTAAAAAACAGTAATATGCATTTCTCAAAATAAAGCAACGGTTCGGTCTACAACATATACCCTGAACATCTTAATATCATTTATGAAGTATAATTTATCCCTTTAATTCTTGTTTTGTCCACACTTTCAGCCAATAACAACTACAGATTACAGATCAACACTCTATCAAAACCAAGCAGCCGGTGGGCTTCATAAACAACTGGTCCAATCACTGGTCTAATGTGGATGATGCCATAAAAGTGTTCTGTTACCACAGATGTTAACTGGAGAGAGATTATGGGTTTTTGAGCTTGTTAAGCACTTATCTGACCAACAGGTAGCTCAGTTTCACACCAGCACATCTGTTTATCACCCGTTACATTCATCTGCATTTCATTACTGTAACCTACAGAGACACATCAGCCTGGATGATTTTAAACATTCTGGGACAAGAACCTCTACTCATGACAAAATGGCTGAAATGATTGAGATTAAAAATGGACTGAAATTATGATTGAGAAACATCCAGGTTTTGTAAAGATCTGGTCAAACCGTTAACATGCTAACAACAAGACTGCAGGTTCAACCCAGATGATTGAATCCCAAATTTATGCAACACAAGCGGCAGCAAATAAAGCCCAGCCTAACCCGGTGGTCTTAGAAACCTGAACCATTAAACTTGCCATAGCAACATCATCAGCAGAAAAAACTCTGGGTAATGTAGTTCAATATTAGCTGCTCTTGGAAGGTTCAAAAGATCAAATATGAGGTGCACAGAAATTACACTGGACTCGCCATAGCAACACAAACCGCATGAATTAAACCCTATAAATGGATGGTNCACACACACACACACACACACACACACACACACACACACACACACACACACACACACACACGCTTTGACGCTCTCCCTGCAGCCCTGACACTGACCTTTACCAACCGGAGGCATTTATAGCTCTCGTTTCCACTAGCAACCTCACCCCACCCAGTCCAGTCTGAGGGCGCTGGTGCCGGCCCCCCTCCAAACACAGAGTGCCCACTGATCCAGGGGATTCCCTCCCCCTTCATTCAGTCACAGCTGTTCAGAGAGACAGAACCACTCACTCTGGGCTAGTCCTACAAGCTGGAGAAGTCTGGTGCCTTTCACAACCCATTTATAGCCCTAGACACTATTTTGTTGCCTTAATTTGCATAGGAGAAAGCAACCAATAAAATGTTAGCTTGTTAAGTGTTACTGACTGATGCATCGCTGCCATTGGTGGAATCACAATTACAGGATGACACAACGGTGCATATACTTACAGTGTGAGCACATCTCCAGGGGATAACTCGCCTCGTTTCCCTGTAAGAGAGAGAGAACAAAAGTCCAAATGAACACAGAACATGAAAGAGGCGGTGGGCACTTATCCAAAGCTTACAGCTTCTACAGCAGCTTTAGTGAATGGTGAGCACACGTTCACTCTTTGAATTTTAATGTAGATTCTCTGTTCAGAGAATGAATGCATGTACTCAGCATTTTGATATGTAAATCTGTTATTTATTATGTCACGCTAATATAACAAAAATCATCATGCAAGACACGTTTCAAATACGTAAGATAGACAAAAGCCACAAAACACTGTTTTGTTATGTTATCAAACAAATACAATTACCTCATATCAACCACACACAGAAACTAATGTTATTAAAATGTTGAAGTTAATAAACTAATAAATCTGGACCTTGGTGTGTTTTGAGTTAATGACTGTCAGAGAAGTGCTGAGGTATAGCGGTGCTCAGAATCAACACGCTAGCACTTAACGTGTCTGAGCTAAGCGGCTAATCACATCTGAAGTGCATTTGCAGCGCTACGGAGGCGGCACCGGTTTCCAACAACAGACGCCAAATGACACGGCAGCGTGTTACTAAATATTGTTGGTGTAAACACTGATAATCCATAACTGACAATCTTATTACCAAACACACTGAAAGACAAACATCCTCTGGTTACACTAGGAGCCTCGATGAGTATTTTTATAGCTAATACAAACAGAGAATTTAGAATAGCAGGGTGGCTTATATATAAATATACATATATACCAACTAATGACATTTCAGTGAAGATATATACAGACTGTTTGAGACAAACTAATGTAAAATACAAACATCAGTGAATCTGTCTTTAACACACTGGTGAATTCAGTTCATGTGAGGTCACAGTGCCTGTATCGTTTATATACATTGGCTCTGATTTGTTTTATCCAATAAGAATTGAATATAGCACAGTATGTTAATGCAGAGACAGGAAACAGCTAAACTCCGTTCATGCTGAGTCTTGTCTCGACCCGTTTGAAACATCCACTGTGTTTTTGCATTATGTCAGCCTTCACTGCTCTGACATGTAAATAACAGCCGTACAAAAACAGCTCCACCATCTTACAGTGTGTGCCACCCAACCTTCATCATTTCATTGTAAATTACAGTGGAAATATAAACTGCACAAATCAGGCCATCACACCAACCCAGTTACATCACACTGGGACAGTCAGAAATAGCAGGAGACACAGAAAACAGAGACGTGAGGAAAAAGAAAGTATGCTATGATAGAGAGAGAGAGAGAGAGAGAGAGAGAGAGAGTGTTCTGGGTCTAAAGCTTAGAGATGTTCTCCTGTAATCTTCTTGATCCGTATCCCAAAGGTTCTGTAACTTTAAATGAACACAACATGTACCTGACAGCTGACACACCTGCTCTGATCCAGAACACGCTGTAGTGATGATGATGCTGATTTTAGCCAATATCTAATAACTAAAATTAGACTATTGTATTAATATAGTAATAATGCATAGGAGTGTGGCACCAGTTTAGCAACAACGTCACTCAAAAGGCTAACAGCCCATTTAACTAAACTATGTGCTAAAAACCTGCTACAACTTGCTGAGTGCAAACTGAGGCGGCCAAAAATCAATCTAAACTGGGCTGTCACACATCTTTCAGAACTTTAGATGTTGCACCAGCTTCTAACTTTCCTCTCAATTTATCAATTTATATCAAAGCTGTAAAGCAAATTATATCCAAGAAATTAAAAGGAGCAGTTCTGATATATATTTTTATATATATAATCTCTCTATATATAAAATCTTAAAACAGAACAGATGACCTCAGTCACACTGTGTTTAAATGTTACCCGCCGACTGCTATAATTTACCTAATTTATTGCATTCAGACAGAGTCATTTCACAATGTCTTTAATGCTAAAATTAGTTTGGCCGCTCCGGTGCAGGACAAACACACAGACACAGCTGGAAGGTTAGCAGAGGTTCTGCGCTTTGTGCTATTTTGACATCAGCGTTACAAAGACGCAAATTAGCTTAAGGTGGATTGAGGGTTTAGGATTACTTCATCTCAACGGTGAGCAAGTACCACACAAAGATCTCAAAAATGAAACACAGCGTTCCATCGGCTGTTACACTGCTCATGACATCACTTCCTGCTCCAGCACTCCAGCGTCCAATCAGATGGTTCCTTCTAAGGTCTTATCTAAAAGTGAGGTATCACGGCGCCAGCTGGCATCCAGACGGATACTATCTTTACCTCCAAGAGCAAGAGTTCTTCAGAACATGGAAACCTCTGTGATCTAACTGTGAAAACATTTGGCTCTTTATAAAGAAAAACACACATTGTGCATTGTGCAGTTGTTATAGGGGAGGGGTTTGTAACGTCAGACATCACTTTTGATAAAATAATAATGATTGAAACAATCGTATTTTTAATTGGTGTAACATACACATAAACTGTGCACAATAAGACCAGGACCATGAAAAATACATTTCATAAATGGATTTTACGTTGATTTAAAAATAGACCACATTTTAACAATAGCCAATAATAGGCAATTGATACATTCTTTAAGATGCACATTTGTCGTCTTAATAGTGGGCACTAACATTACATCACATTAGACACAGCCTAAACATGATGAATACTACAACATTATGACAAATAAAGGCACCGAGCTGTAGTCCAGAACCAGGCTGGAGCTGAAAACCCGAACCCCTGAGGTCTCCCGGGACGCTTGTAATGCTGTGCATCTCAGGTATGCATACTTTTCTATTCTCTGAAGAGTGTGCAAACAGGGCGTCTTTAAAGGGTCAGTTGTTATATACTGCGGTCGTGCTGCAGGGTCCTAAAACCCCCTCAACAAGGGAAAGTCTGTAATTGTGACATGGCATGTGCAGATCATAATTACTAGGTGGTTTCACTTGGACAACAATTTGCATATTTTGCCCATGAGTAGAACAAGAAAAAATAAAAAACTATTCACAAATAACAGCTAAAGTCCAGCCAATGAGGGAACACAATCTCACTGCGATTTTATAGCCTTTTCACAGCAAATTTGTATGAATCTCATTTGTTTATTGTGTATGATTTTTCCCCAGTGACAGATATGTTAAGGTGGCCCATCGTTGCTTATGCAGTACGATTCACATGACTTCACACGAAACCAACACCTCACAAAACAGCCCTTTTCCTGAGTGAAACATCACCTACAGCATCAACTAACAAACGTATGTAGTCACTCTTAAAATGTCACTTATTTGTTAGGATTTAGTTCATTTCCAAGCCCGTACATTCTGGGTCTGTCAATGGTAGTGAGGACTCTGTAGTCTGATGCATTAGCTTGCTGATGTCAGATACCGATTTCTTTCAGCATGCATTTACAAAAGACAAAGATTTCTTCTCTCAAGTCACTCCTGTCACAATCTCGTGGTTGTGGACCATCTGAGAAGATTAAATATGACCGCTCACCAAACATGGTCCATCTGCAATGTTTATTATTTAGTGACCATCTCCATAAACACACAAACGGTTGAACAGATAGAAATGTCGATCTTCTCTGAAGAAACGAGCAGCTGGTTCTGGATGTCAATGGATCAGTTTTACACGACCACACAGGCTCCAGATCAGCTGACAGCGGTATCGATCGACCCGTTACAATGAAACAGCCGCTCGCTGCGCTACAATCTTTCTCTTTGCGCCATTACAAAACTGATACACTTAACACAACAACTCCATCCATTACACATACGCAACCTATGAAACTGCGATGTCTTTTCGTGCTGGTTCCCCGATCGTGTGGTACAGAGCCTGAACGTGGGCCACACTGACAGCCATGGCCGTAATATCAACAACAGCGTTGATCACGACACCCAGTCGCGCGTCCGCCGGGTCACGGCACCACCGAGCGCTTTAAACGCCGGATCTGGGCGAAGCGCAACATGCGTGCGGAAGTATCTCGGGTGTATTTGCACCGGTTTAATAGCGGTTAGTATTTCTTACCATTCTGTCTGTCGGGTTGTCTTCACCCTCTGCAGAACCTCACAGAATCGGACGGGCCTGACGGACCTGCTGCGGGTGCTTGTGGACCGGATCGGAGGAGCGGGTCGCTCGGGTTTTCTCGTCCGTGTTTCAGTCGACGGATGACGGATCGACTGCAGTGACTTGAGTTGGTGGAGAGAGAAAGAGAGGGAGGGAAATCGAGACAGGGAGGGAGGAGGGGGAGGTGCATTAGAGCCACACATCCGGGTATTTCCGCCCTGTTTTCTCCCTGCACACACACGAACCCATGGCTGCATTATTGATCAGATGAAATGACCAGTTTATCCATGAAACCCTTTATTAAGACACAGTTTCAACGTGGGGACATTAAAAACAGAGACACTCGCAGTTATATGCAGCAGCAGTCAAGTGATCAACATACATTTACTTCAAAATCACATACATCTGCATAAAAGTGTTTAATGTTTCTCTCCTTTTCTTGTCATCCAAATAATTGGATTATTTATTACTGGGTTAAATCAACCCACTGAGGTTTTGTTCAGTTTTAAGTGTAAGAGTTATAATATGTTAATGCAGAAACTGAAGGGAAGAACAATTGTTTTATTGCATTTTATTTATTGTGACCTATTTTTTCTTTCCCTTTTGTCTTTTTTCCGGCTGGTCTTATTTCTCTAAATAATGTAGTAATTCAAACAAAACAAAACAACATTTCAGGCAACAAGATTGTTTATATTCATACAAAAAGTCAAACGTTTGGCTTAAAGTCACACAACAATCAAAACAGATTCAACACTTTATAAATATGCATCACACAAGCAAATAAACAAGTAGAATATGAGTGAAAATAGGCATAAATTAAGAACAGAATATCGATCTGAACTAATTCTACCTGTCCATGTGTTTCACAAAGAGGTAGAACATAAATCAAATAACATTATAAGCTGTAAAAAACAATAAAATAAATAATATTCATTCACCCTAGAAACAAACACACCAGTCACAAATAAATAACTGTTGAATCAGCGCTGGTCCCAAAAGACCCCAATATTGACTAAATAGTCTTCACTTTGTAGTATTACATTACACATACTTAAATGTAGTCATAAATATCCAGTGTATTTTCATACAGCACCTTTTTGAGCAAGCATTTCGAAAAACTGTCCATTTCTGAAACAGCAAATGACTGAATTAAACACAAGCCTGAAGCGAAACCCTCACACAGAAACCGTGTTGATTTCACTGTATTTGTGACCGTGACAGAGCAGATTCTGTCACACAGAGTGTGTTTATATCTTACTCGGGCATGATACAGAAAATATCTGCTTAAAACTCAAGGCATAAATCTTCAAATCATGTATAATCAGAGACACGACTAATAGATGCATCGATTGACAGAGGAACCACAACAAATAAAACACACAGATGGATCTCTTGTCTGGGCCTGTAATATTATTTCACTGTCTCACAGACGGT
The DNA here is from genome assembly GCA_036877545.1 of Yasuhikotakia modesta. Taxonomy (NCBI): domain Eukaryota; kingdom Metazoa; phylum Chordata; class Actinopteri; order Cypriniformes; family Botiidae; genus Yasuhikotakia; species Yasuhikotakia modesta. The sequence continues at coordinate 15,191 of JBAJNP010005026.1, forward strand.
GAGGGCTGCATGTTCACAGGACGTGTGCAGGTTTGCTACGGCGGTTTGTGCTGTGATCGGTTCTACTGAAAGACCTCTTTGTTGATCCACATGAGGCTGCGGGTCTCGTTGGGTTTGGCCTCGTACTCGATGCAGTTGAAACTGTTGCCGAACTGACAGTGTTCTCTCTTGTAGTAGTTGTAGTATTTCACCTGCCATACGGTCTCAAACATCCCGGCATCTTTAAACTGGAAAGACATGAACAATTCAATAATAATAATGATGAACGTTATTAACATTTAGATAGACAGACAGCTTTATCAACTATTCCTTTCATTTTAAGGCACGAAATAGTAACAGCGATGCTTGTTCAAGCATCTAACAACATTGCACATCATTTTCCATTAGTAAATTGTTGTGTTAAAGGTTGAGTTGTATTGAGTATTGGGTTTTTACCTCTATAGCCACCTGCACAGGCTGTCGGTCTCCGCTTTTGGTGTGCGGGACTCCTTCAGTGTCGTAGATCCCGTGATAGACGATCTGTTCATCATCTCTGGTCTGTTGCTCCAGAGGGAAGTTTTTTCCTCCGATGCCCATTGTGCTGAAAACAGGATCACAGCATGAACCTGTCGGTCTGTCTCTATGTATCTGATACGTCTAACATTCATCCTGCCGTCCAAACGTAAATGTAAATGACACAAAACCTCTCGATCTCTCCATACAAACCCCGCAGTCATTATATTGGGTTCGTGTCGTATTATATTGTGGGTCATTACATGGCTCGATCTCGCAACAGCTTTGCAATAAAGCATGAAATCCTATTCAAAACATGCATCTCGATGCACCAAATAAATCGTGTGTGTTTTAGCGACTTACGAGGCCTCGGCGTTACCCGGTTTCACGACCACCTCGATTTTGTATTTCGAGCCCGTGAGCATCTTGATCGTCCTGCTCTGGCCGAACCTCGTCCCGTCCACCTTGTAAAACACGGGCCCGTCGTTGGGCTGTATTTTTAAGGAAATAGCGATGTTAATGATCGCCGGGACGTCAGCCATGATGGGAAGATAACGGCGGATGTGTTTCCAGGGTCGCCCGTCATGAAAGGGATGCTGTGACGTCAGCACAGGGCGTCACACCCGTCCGGCCTGCGCGCACACGTACGGCCTCGCTGCGCGCACACAATCTGTCCATTGCTCATTTATTTGTAATAAATACTGAGAGATGCGTAAGTGCTTGTGTTTAATCTCCCATAACGCGAGTCAATGAAACAGCCCCTGTCCAAAGTCCTGAAACCTGATACTGGTCTGTGGTGCTGATGTCTGAACTGGGTCAGGCATTAAACACAAAAGCACTTGCTATCAACGAAATGAGCTTTAAAAGGCATCTAAATAGTTTAAATGTAGTTTAAATAGCTGCTTCGTAAAGGGTCACAATAAAAACAAACAATAAAACAATTTTTATTGTAAATGTTTAGATGGTTAAGAAAATGTTTAATGTCCAGCAGAAATGATGTGTGAATCTGAGAGTCTGAAAGATTATTCACTTGTGTAAATAAATGTGGTTTCAGCAGCTGGGACACAATTTAAGTCTCGCAGCTCATCCCTGACTCTGAGTTAAACATCCCAAAGACAATAATTAATATATTAGCTTTCATAACATAACAATGTCTTATGTTTTACAACAATGCATGTCTCGTTTAATAACAATGCATGTGTTAAGGCAGAAAAACGAATCAAATAAATTAATAAAAAACATTTAAAAATATAAAGAGGACACTATACTTAGAAAGATTCCACTGTGATCCATCTATAAAATGATTCCAACAGCTAAAAATCTATACAATGCCACACAGTCCCCAATACAGTTCAGCAATACAGTCACTCTTACAAAACACCAATCAAAGCCACATTATCCTGTATTCTGACAGCCACACAGCTGCCCAGCAGTACTTCTGATCATCAGATATAAAACATAAGTGCTTCAGTCATAATTCTCTGTTCTCGGTCTGAGTTCTATCTCTCCAGCTCTGCTTCCAGAATCTCTCCCCACGTCTCCACGTCCAGCGGACACATGCTGTTGGGCGGGATCTCGTCAGCTGAGCATATGTTGCTGTATCGGCCCCTGAGCCATCTTCTCTTCACACAGCCCTTCCTGTAGTTACGCAAAAGAATAACCTGGACAGAAGCAAGCAGATGACATGATGATTGCAGATACATAAGTTATCTGACTGTTCATGTTTGTTGAAACCACAATGTCTCTCATTTAGTTTGAAACTGCATGACTCTTAACACAAACCTTCCAGGAATACCCATCGAGTCTGTCTCCCTCCACCTCCCTTCTGCAGATGGCCAGGACTGTAAGACAGTGGTTCCTCCACAGGTGATCGCTGCCCTGGATGATGCCGTTCCAGCGTTTACAGGTGAGTGAGGCCCGGCACAAACTCCTGAGGTCCAGCTCACTGAAGATCCTCACACTCATCTCAGTAGGGAGGGTCTCTGCAAAGTTCTGACTATGGAAGATGGTGGAGCCTTCATCCTGGATGAAGATGGTGCTTTGGTTTCTGTTGTAGACATTCTGCATCTCTCAGTGTCCTGAACGGCTTCAGTTTCAAAACGCAAACATCAATACAAACCGTGTACCTACATTACATTAGAAACCCAATTACTTTAGTATTAACATAGCATATAAGCACTGTGCCATTACAGCACCACAAGTACAGGGAACTTATTTACTTTATACATAAAATCTATTGACATTCACTGTTAAACGACTATATAAATACTGTCAAATATAACCTAGTCTGTGTCCAATGCACACAAGCAAACTGGCCTAACGTGGCTAATACGAAAGAATGCATATTAAAAACACCCACAAAACGCTCGCATCTCTATAATCATATACACGTGATGAATGATCAGGATATTTAAACCTAAAATACGTGTTTTGTAAGGATTTTTACCGACGGAAGCGTCTCTCTGACAGCTGAGGATTTAAACGTCTCTGTTTGTTTACGACACGGCGTCGCGCCCAGGCCCCGCCCCCTGCTCGGCGCGCATGCGCACAGCGCGCTCTCTTCCCAAGCGCTTCTGGTGTTTCTAGCTGTGAAGAATATTATATTATTATTATTATTGATTTTAAACAATTAATGTGTTGTGAAATTAGTCCACGTTGTACTAAACGTCTGCATTTCGGGTCCCGTGAAAGAACTGGATAGGCGCTGCACGTGTTTCCACAGCGCATGCGCGTTTGTACCGGAAATGCTGGTTCATGCTTAAGAAATAAAGCAAGTTTAAAGTAGACGCACAATTATTTAAGCAGGACTAACTGACCAGAAAGGTGGGTCACATATGACAAATATGTGTGTTTGTAAAGTTAATACAGCTGTGGGTGCAGTTATATTATAATGGAAGAGTTTGCAGTAAGAAAGTTTAAGTCAATATTTGTCGTATAGTGGATTTATTGTTGAAGTGTGTGTGCATAACACTCACAGTGAAGTGTCTCTCATGTTCAGATGCCTGGCTTTGAGCTGGAGCTGGTGGACGGGGGCAGGGCAGTAGATCTGCCCCACGGAGAGACTGTGCTGGGACGGGGGTCGTTTCTGGGTGTAAGTCGTGCCAGATTTTTATATGAAGTATTTTTATGTCTTGACATACTGGATTAATAAAGACGAATTCACACTTGTCCAGCTGTTATGTTGTTAAGGCCTCGTGTTTTGCATCAGGTGTGTATTGAGTTGATTTTAAATGATAAGTTATTTGGGGCTGTTGTTTTTTTCTGCATGTTGTTTTACTAAAATCTGAAACATACTTTGGTTTCGTTTACATGCATAAAGCCATTTTGTGTATCAGTAAGGACAGTTTAAGTCCACTAGAGGGCGCCCATGGAGACAATATAGTGACAAAAGTCTCCAGTTTCTAAGATTCATTCTTCTCATAAAAGTGATGAATAGGACGGATGTTCTCAGCATTTTTCATTTTACTAAAAAACACGTTTTTGACTAATTTTGCACTTATATTTACTAACTTTTGTCCAATGAAATGTTCTCCTGTTAGCAGATTATGATTCAAGCTGTCATTAAAACTATCAGCTGTTAAAAAGCAAAACAAAAGGATGATGATCTTTTGATATGTGCTGTTCCAACTTCCTGTATGTATCGGAAACCCAGAACTGGAAAGCTGCTCCTGTCAGGCCATTACATTTGATTTATACATCGTTCAGATCACAGTGAAGTGACCTCATAGTGTCATTGTGATTGTTCCACTGCACATGTGATTAATGACAGTGACTGGAGCCCAACGGAAGCAGTTTATTACAGGAATATATCTGGTGGAGGTCACAGTTCTGATTGGCAGGCCGTTGAATTCTCTCCACACAGAAATGTCATTCATTTATTCATGTGAAAGCTCCTCTTATTCAAAAGCTCTCGCTGTCCACAATTAAGAACAACAGTTAATAAAAAACTATTTATTGCAAAATATAAGAACACAAGTTTTTTAAGGAGTATTAAGATTGTTAGTGTTAAAATATTTCCTCCATATTTTTTATAGTTGGATGGACATTTACCTGTGGTGTGTTTTCTGAGAAGCCATGACTTTGTTGTTGCAAGCACCCTGCTCTGCTGTTTCTGTCATGTATCTGTTTATGGATGTCTGACATCTGTTCTCTCGATCAGGTGAATGATAAGAGGGTTTCCAGAAACCACTGCGTGCTGCAGAACCTGAACGGCCACCTGCGTCTGAAGCCTGTAGGTTTCTCAGAGTCGTGATGATGATGATGATGATGATGGTTTTGTGGAACTCGTGACAGACAAAAGCAGCTTCTGTCTTTGATGTCACAACATCGGAAGTTTCTTGTTCGTCTCTTCAGCTGCTGCTCTCATAATTACACCACTAGTTATTAGTCCTGCTGTCATGGCAACAGTGGGTCTCCTGTACTGATCTTTCGTTTTTGAGAGTTATATAAGCTCCTGTTATATAAGCTACTGTGTCTTATCAATGTTTCAGGTTTGTGAAACCTAATCAAAAATAATGACTTTGAAATCTGTTGTAATAAATACTAAACAAGACCCAAAACACAATGTACATGAACTTAAATACATCTGTACGGCCAGTTTTCTCTTTTTGCACAACTTCTGTTACTGTGAAGCAGCAGTTGGAGGAGAATCCAGCTGAGTGAGTTCAGTAAACGTTTGACACGTTCAGAACTAGCTGGTCGCTCTCAGACATGACGGCTGAGGTTTCAGTCATTCACTGTCCTCTGATCTCCTCCCCGCAGACACACGTGAACCCGTGTTTCATTCAGGCGAGTGTTGTGGCCACTCCTCAACCACTGGAGAGAGACACCTGGCACGTTCTTCAGGAAGGAGACATCTTCTCCCTCATGCCTGGAAAATACATTTACAGAGTTCACGTCACGCAGGAGGACAGAACTCCCAGGTAATTTCTCCTGTCACACACAGTCCAAGTGTTTATTTATAATTATGATTTATTACTTCAGTCAGGGGAAAATTACTAGAATGAACACTCTTATGTTTCTGCCCATCCTCACTGAGAATACAGCTGAACTGAATCTAAATGTGAGTTAATCAGATCTGATGCAACTTCTCAAAGTAAAGTCTGAAATAGGTTTCACTTCATGAACGGAAGGGTTAATATGTTGGGGTGAATTGTATTCATTGAAATTTCCTCACATTGACCCTGTTTTTTATGAAAACACATTCCTGATCCTGTTTGTGCACAATTCAATTTCATCTTCTGCCATCGTCTGCTTCAGTCTGGCGTTCAGCTCCAGATGAAAATCCCATGTGTCACAATCCAATTTCTGATGGATCAAATCAAGTTACGTCCTACTTTTGTTCCCTCATTAAATGTCCTGTTCCACAGAAATACAGTCACACTTCACACTGAAGTTCATCCCGTTAATGTGATGAAAAAAATGTTTCTCACGTTTCAAAATCTATAAATACATGTGAATGTTCTATAAATGTACATGAAGTAATAATGAACAATGTTTATAAACTTAATTATATAAATTGCAACAATGTAGATGAATGAAGTCTGTAAATATTGTTGTTTATTATAAAGCATTAACGTTTAATTAAGGGTTTTGTCTTTGCTAATTGCTTCTCATGTTTATTTAAATGCATGTATTGCTTATGTGGCATTGAAACTTGTTACTTATCTTCTATTCTTCAGTGTTTTATAAGATGAGTCAGTTCTCGTCTTTTCATGTGAGTCTTAAATGTGCTTATGTGACCTTTACCTCGTCCTTCATCTGATGAACTGATCTGAGATCAAAGGTTTTCCTGTCTTCTGTATAATACACAGCAACACGCTGTGCTGTGGTCGTGTGGGACCCTTCAGGCAGATGCCCAGGAAACATGCAGCTGATGGAGACATGAGGTGGAGAATTGATTCTCAATGGCTTGATTTGCATTCATTTAAAAGTCAGACCTTTCATCTGTGAAATGAGCTGATTTGAGTCCGGGTGGGTGTTGTAAACACTAGTAAGATCTAAGGCTTGGTGTGACGCGTGTCGCTTTTATCCAAAGCGATTTACAGTGCGTTTCTCTAAGTGTCCATCTCCTGGGGTTTAAACCCATGACCTTGGTGTTGCAAGCACCATGTTCTACCATCACCATGTTCTGTGTCTGAGTTGTGTGTTGTGTTGATGTGGATCTGAGGTGCTGCACATAAAAACACTGAACCAGTGCGTGACTTTAAAGAGACAGAGCTCCTCTGGTCCACCAGCCAGGTGCTGGGCTTGCAGGAGGTGATGGTCTCGCTCTGTTTGCTTCTGTGTAGTAACAGCCAGGGGTTTGAGGAGCAGATGGAGGTGGACCAGCACCTGTCTGAACCAGCAGAGCTCTATGAGGAGTCGGCCACGCTGCAGGGCGAGATCCACACACCAGTGACCCAGAGTTTCCGACCCACAGGAAATGAGAAACAGGCCGGTTCTTCACACACTCTTGGGTCTCGCGACGAGGTGCTGTATTGTACTCGTCTATACCGGTCCTTTTACTAATTTTTACTGTACTGTACTGTACTGAACCATGTCTCTACCCCACTGTATACACTATACTGTACTCTGTACTGTACCTCCACTCTTTTATACTGTACATTACTGTATTTACTGTACAGTACTAAACTAAACAAATTGCTCTCATTGGCCCAATATCTTGTGTTTGGACAGAATGAGGCGTCGCTGCCGGAGAGGAAGAGGATCTTACCGGACTGGATGCTGGCTTGTGCTTCTGCTACCAAAAGCCCAGCTGCAGCCAAAGGTATCGTCACTATGGCAACAGAGCTTTGTGTACAGTAGCGGCTTTAAAAGGATGTACAGCTCGTTCTCCATAGCAACACATCCAACAGGTCAGGGCTGGTCGTCAGGGCGACTGTAGTTAAGGGGAAAGGTTAAGGTGAATACAGCCAGCTGGGGTTTAGATTTGATCTCACAGATGTGTGTGCAGCTGTGTGTTACAGCCCTTATCAACACCTCATTAACACCAGAGCAGTTACACAACACAACACACCATCTGAATCTAATGCTGCTTAAGATACCCGTCTTACTCAGCTCATTTAACTGATTCAAGTCAAGTCAGTTTAATTATAAAGCGCTTTTTGTGATGCACATTGTGTCTTCATTTACTCAATGTTATGATTTTTCCTCCATGGAATTTTTAATGATAATATCAGACTCCAAAATCAGAGACAAAAAAAATGCAGCTGGTGTGTCGTTGCAGAACTCCTGAAGTCAGTCGACAGGTTTATGTGAGGAGCAGTAAATAATGTTGTTGCGTTTGGGCTGAACTCTTCTTCTTAGCACGATGTTTTAAATGCTTTGTGTTGAGGTTGTTAACTTTTAATGACAGTCATGTGTAAGTGTAATCTGTGTAATTAAGCTGTAGGGCTGAGACACAGCGGTTTGTGTGTTGAGTGAGAGATGGAAGGATGTTGTAGCCGCTATCTCTAGAGCCAGAGACAGAGTTCCTGTTTACACCTGCTGCTGTAGTTTGGATGAATCCGTTGATAGAGAATCTGCCTTCACGCTCGATGCACACGATACACACACACTTACCTCAGTGGATAGATGTTTGGAAAGACAGACTCATGGAAAGTCACACGTTGGCTGTACAGTAAGTTCTCTCGGTCTCCCTGGCGAAGCATCAATGTCACTGTTCATCTGTCACTTCTGAGGGCCGATGTTCACGTCTGGGACCCTCAGGGAGCTGTTATAAAGCCCCTCTGTAGTCAATAATTTAATGCATTGAAACTCAAAGTGACATTGAAGGGAGTTTTTCCAGAAAAAACATTCATGTCAAATACATCTTTGCTTCATTTAGTATACATGAAACTATATATATGGAAATTAGTTCTCCAGCAGGATTGTGATTGGAGGATTAACAGATATCCAATCACAGCACTTACTTGCATAAAGCTTCATACTGATGCTAAATGTGTTTTTTTCCAGAACAGAACTGCTGGGTTGTGTTGCACAGAGGCTGATAGCAGATGGTTCTTGAGTCCACACAGCAGTTCTCAGTGTGATTGACAGTGCAGAGATTGTAGAAAAGGCCAGACTAAGAGAAATGAATCAGGACAGCATTGATCTTCATCTGCATTGAGCTCCTCAGAAGCTACAGAGAACAGCTTCTTACCATACAGAGTTCAGCTGCATGCTGAAGAAAATCAATAATGCTCTGATTCATGTGTGACATAAGGGCCGTGTCTTAGAACTCAAATTTATAGTTTCCATAGAAATTGCGATGATCAATAGAAACAGATGTTCCTGAGCGAGATCTAAAATGAATGAGAATAATGCTGGACAGAGACAGGAAGTTGTGAGAGAAGATGGAGTGGGTTTGGGACCATGAACCTGCTTCTTCTCGACTCCTCCAGACAGCTGAAGTTTTGATTGTCAGTCAGCAGAGATGTTGAGGTCCAGCTGGAGATGTTCATACCTGCTTTCCTGCAGGTGACAGCAGAACCGTGAGAGGAACCCAAAAAAAACCCAAACGAGCAGCAGGAACCAAAGTTACAGCGGAACCCAAACGTGCTCGAGCTGCAGAGGTGTCATCTGAGGAAGAGGAGATGATGCCCAAGAGGAAGGTGAAGAGATTGAAGATGGACTCTGAGGATGAGTTGGTAAAGAGATACAAACATTATCTATTCAGTCATTGTGGTTAGAAATATTGAGTCTAGCATTACATTGAAGCATCTGCTAAATGCCTAAATGTAAATAAATAGTCATTTTAATGAGTGACACTGGTTGAGACTTTTATTGGAATCACAGTAGTCAGTCTCGGCCTCGTCACTGTTGCACTGACCTGAGATCAGGTGTGTTATTTCCTGTGTGCGTGGACCTCCTGACAGGATGATGTGACAGCAGTCAAGACCACTAGAGTCGGATCAGTGCCGGACCGGCCGAGCGAGGAGCCGGACAGTGCCGGACCGATGGAGCGAGATGATAGGAGGAGAAGAGACGTCAGGGGACATTCACRAACGCAGGCAGGAGGTTCCAGTGACCTTCAGGTCCATCAGGGACCCTCACAGAACACACAGCAAAGGTCAAAGGTCAAGCAGTCTGAAAGCAAAACAAGCAGCAGGAAGGGGAACAAGCAGCGGCGGGCGGCGTGTCCCTACGGCAGCTCCTGTTACAGGTACCTCTGCAGAACTGAAGAGCTTGTGTTAATAAACAGCACATGAGCCCCAGACTGTCTGTAATAGTTCAGGACTGTGTCTGCCTGCCCTGAATTCTGTTATTTCACATGGTAATAATAATATCTCATTCTCAGACGTTTATCTGTGATATTAAAGTTGACTGATAAAGCTTGTGTTTTAACTGGAGGGTTTTGTCCTGAAACAGGAGATGAAGCAAGACAAACTCATAAAACATTAACTTTTACCCTCTTTTAACCTTAAATCTTGTGCTTCAAAACACTTTTAACACGAGAGCTTCAAACACGAGCTAATTCACACCAGCTAACTGTGAAAAACTCTCATCTGCGTCTGACCGAACGAGTGGGATTTATTAATTATTCTTTCAAAGTTTCTCTCGTTCTGTTGACAGAACTATTGTAGTTTTATGAAGTTCACAATGTTTTAACTGGAAAAACATTTTTAAATGTCACTGAATAATATTTTAGCTGTCAGTGTAGTTATGTTGCACGTTGTTACAACGTTTATGGTTGAATGAATGTTTTGTTTTGCTTCTTTCTCCAGGAAAAATCCAGTTCACTTTCAGGAGTGCAGTCACCCTGGCGACAGTGACTATGAGGAAGAGGCAGAGGATGATGATTATAATGAAAGGCCAGAATGCCCGTATGGAACCCACTGCTACAGGTGCGTACACACACACACACACACACACACACACACACACACACACACACATATATTTTCAAATTTAATTTATTTAAATTTTTTTGTTTAAATGTTCTTACTTTTGGTGTAGGACATATTTTGTGGTTCTCAGTTAGCAGATGTGCTGTGTACATTATTAGTTCCAGTTATGTTTGCATGTATTTTGTTTCATTGTGTTTTTTGCTCTTGTCTTTTACAGGAAGAATCCGCAGCACAAGAAGGAATACAAACACACAAAATCTCCACGTAAGTAAAAACATGAACTTAAACTTAGAAAACTTAGAGTTTTCTGCATTTTAAAATATGCATTTTTAAAACTTTAACCTTTATTATGCTAAAGTCTCTATTATGTGAAGCTGTTTATACGTTTTTTCACATGAACATTATAATTGAAAGGGGACCAATAAAAAGCTGCGGTGAGTTTTCTAGCGCCAAGTGCCATTTAGTCCGTCAGTCGGTTGAAAAGCACACATGATCGTTCTCAGGCATTCATTGTTATGGTCTATTATGGCAAATGTTACAAGAACTGTATAAATATTCATCAGGTCAGTACAAAGCAGAATAAACGAGTTTTAAAGCTTTAAATTTGTCTAAAGTATGAGCCAAGCTTTTATCTTTCGTCCTGCGTGATGTTTTTATTCTAACACTGTCTGTGAGGCCAGTAAAAATCACCTCAGGCTGTTCTGCAGATTAAAAACAAGCGTTTTTACTCAAAGTTTAGTCAGTAAGTCAGTTGTCAACTAGTTTTATGTAAATAAGATGCAAAGGACGTCCCAGAACAAAATTACTCCAGATGCTGGGATGATCAAAAATAACTTCTATTGTTTGATATTATGTTAATTATTAACTAATAAATCTTCAGTCCTTTTCCAATCATTTTGATGAAACTCACACAGACTGCAGTTACACATACATTTACAGACAGATGCAGTTTTTGAGGTTATAAGAACAATATGTTTATTGTTTGAAACTCATGCATATTTAACACCCTCACACTCAAGTGAAGCCAGAGTCTGAATCCTTCTCCACAGGCCTGACTGCACCAAAATGTTTGGTGAGTAACCTGAGGCTCCTCTGGGCGCAAGTCGCGTTTAACAAAATGAAATTCCTCTTAAACTAATGCAGAACATGCCGGGCCGTCCCTGGAGAGGGACACTCTGCACATATGCATTATAGCATTGGTCAGGAGAAATATTAGCAAATCGCACACGCTAGTCCAAGCGTAGGACGTTCCACCCGTGACGTTTTGTAGGTCTGCAGATGCGACCGTTTAACAACAAAGGGAAACATGTTTGGTCATTATTAGTCACTGATAGTTTCTCTGTGAGCTGATAAATAATTCTGCATCTGATGTTTTGGGTCACAGGCGCTTTTGTTTGTGTTTCAGCAGAAACAGTTGAACGTGTGCAGAATGCGTGACGAGATCTGGCTTTAAACCATGAAACCGTCGCAGATGTTTTGCAAACTTCGCTGTTCTCTGAATATTTCTTATTTAAGGCTTTCAGCGACTGTGCAAAGAAATGTTTATGTCCCGGGGAACCGACCCCAACTGATTTTTACAAGATACACTTTAAATTGGGTCCAAAATATTTGCTGAAACAATAGTCAACGCACATTTGAAAGCAGTTAAAAACACATCGCCACGTTGTGTTTTAGTGTTCACACCTAGTTACAGAAATATAAAGATATTTATACTCTCAGTGTGGAGGGTTTTCTGAGCCGTGGCGCAGAATGTATTTAAATCTTCAGACTTCAGAAGCCTTCATGATCTCATTCGTTGTTTTCACAGCGAAGAGTCCTGCTGATGACGAGGATGAAGATCACTACGACGACAGCTTTATTAATGATGAAAGTGAGGATGAGGAGGTGGATGAAGACTCAGACTACATGCCAGAATCAGACAACAGTGGGAAAGAAGATGTCAAACGTCTGCAAAAGGAGGCAAGAGTGTTTCTCAGGAGGAAGAAATAACACTGAACTTCATATGGGTGGATTTTGTGTTTTCTCAGTGTCTTATAACTCAGAAGGACTATCATTTTCTTTTTATCTTCTATCAGGGCTTTAACAAAAGATCCTTTTAGTTTTGAAGAACCGTTGTAAACTGATGTTTGTCTTGTGTGTGTTTTTATAAAGGCTGCTGGTTTAGAAAAGCTCTTTGTGTGATTTGAGTTCATTACAGTTGTGTGGCTTTTATTTATTACAGATCATTGATGTTTATTTCTGCAGCAGGGCTTGACTGGACCAGAATGTTCTTCAGTTGTAGAAAAAGCAGAAGAAACAACAGTTCAGTGATGCAAACATGTACAGTACATTAATTTAAACCCAAAAACATGCTTAACAGACAGTGACAAAATCACAAGTCTCAGTAAGTGTAGTTACGCTGCCTGTCTTTTAACCAGAGCTTTGTGTTAGGAGCATCTGTGAGGCATTTTGCTTAGTTTTGTAACAGAGCCGTCGAAAGCAAACAGAACACCATTAAACGGCTTGTATTCCAGCCTAACCTCCGGAAGCTGACGCTTTCATGAATAGTTGAACTTATTTTCTGTGACCTAGTGAATGGAGAGAAAAACAAACACAGAGTTAAACAGGAAATCCATGACTTGAAACACAGATCTTTCCAAGCTATTTTAATTTTCTGCATTTTATACTTTAACGTTCGCACACAATGTTCAGAAAACACAAATATACAGCTGATATCCGAGTATTCAGGAGAGGAAACGTTGAACTAAACAGAATAAATCCGGAAGCTACTGCAAACACGTTTACACACACACATGTGAATTTTGGTGGTGGTCCTGTAGACAAACTTCACGTTTGTTCATTACCTCAGGACAGTTTGAGTTTGTGTACGGTATAAAGAGTTAATACTGATTAGTTTTATTGTGTATTTTATGCTGAATATCATCTTGGTCTCAGATACTAACAGATCTTTCATTCTTACAGAAGAAGAGTCGCTGAATGAAAACCTTTATATCTGGTTTCACAATCTGATGTACGTTCTGCATTCTTAACCAGAATAATGTTTCTACTGCCGTTTTATGAGATGATGAAATCCCTGGTGCAGGAGCATTATTTATATAAACTAACAGTAAAGCACATTAGGAAATGTTTGAAGGCTTACACTGTATTTTATGCATGAAGCATAATATTGGAGATACATGATAGGCATGATAGGCAACAGATACATGCAGGCATGTGAGTTTTAGACCGTTATCACTGCTGGTGCTCTGAGCGTTTGTCTGAAACCAGTTTCTGGAGGTGGTTCCTACAGAACCAGCGTGTGGAGATTCTGACTGACTGAGGCTGAGGGCTGCTTTTACACAGACAGCAACTTCTGTTCCACTGAATCGTGCTTCACATGGAAGATTTGACTCATAATTGACTGGTACACATGTAATTACCTGACAATCACCAGCAGGTCTCCAGTTTGAGTCGAGTCCAGTTAGTGATTTACTAAAACTAATGGCTGGAGCCGCCTGCCCTGATTCAGCACAGACGTTTCTGAGCAGCGCTGGAAATCTGTGATTTTATTGGATGTTTTTGTGTGTTTGGAGCCAAAGAGACATTAGGAGAATTAGATTTAATGTGACTTTGGCTCCAGCCTCTGGATTTCCTGAGGAAAGGAGGACTAAGTGTCCAAAACAGGGTATTGATAGGTGGTGTTCAAAACGAAATATTTTATAATCATCTCTGAATGGCTTGGCAGTCCTAAGGAAATCTTGTACAATTACACTGTGTTAGTTAATGTATACCAGACCAATCAGATGAGCTTCTAACAGGGTGTTTATGAACAGCTAGGTGGAGCGTAGCAAAACCAAACATAATGTGATTTTTAAAATGTAATATTTGGGATTTAATGTAGAATTGAAAACTCAGGGGATATTGTGATTAAAAATAGAGTATAGATTAAATATCCACAACATTTACTTGCAAAAATACATTGATGTCCAGATTCATTTTGACATGAAGTTTTGTGCGTCCATAACAAATCAATTCTTTTGGTTGTTGGCAGTCAGTGGTCTCCCATAATTCCCTGCATTGTAGCTGCTGCGCTCAATGCAGGTTTCAACATTAGACCCTTTAGTCAATCTAAGGAAGATTCTGAAGAATTTTGGTCTGGATTGAATAGAAACTCGTATTCAGGGAAGTGTTCTGTCCAAATTTCTACCAGATGTGATTCTGCGTCTCTGTTCGGCGATGTCTTGAGATCCTTTAGGTGAGAGTAGGTGAAAGAATTTTCTTTGTGCTGTTTGCTGAAGATTATTAAACACTGAGGGCTTCGTTTGGGTGAAGAATATGTTATGACAGTTGTTGTACGCTGTTCAAAATCATCCCGACAGTCTTTCTGGCAACATTTATGCTTTTCCAAAACCTCTGAGCTGCTACATAGGCCATTTAAGCCATTAATAGACACACTGCAGGCGTTGGGCTCTTCCAAATGGTAGACAGCATAATTACCCAAAATGCATTGTGAAACTAAAAGCGTCAGCTGGCAGACGTCACGAAAGAAACAAGACATATTAAAGACTATTGTAAACCAATAGCCGCTAAAACAAAAGATGCAAATAGTGTCTAGGGCACAGATATTTCAAGCACAGATATTTTTGCCTGCTTTTTTAGTCATTTCTATTAATTAATATTTTCCCTCTAATCTGTCTCGCAGTTTATTTGCAGCATCATTCATGCCGGTGGCCTGATTTGACTGAATCCGAGACATTTGACCAGGTCAGTATCACACAGATGGAATTATAACAGCCCTGTATGTAACACTGAAGTATAAAGCTGTCTGATAACAACTGCTACTAACACGATCATATTCCTAAACCTGCCATCTGTCACTGTGCAATCAGCACCAGAGCCCTTCATGAGGAGCGACTTTATAACGCAGATGAATTTCATGTCTCATAGTTTATGGGTTTAATGGTAATCCCTCACTAACACACTATTTGTTCTGGACTGAAGAGAAGAAGAGGCATTTCAACAAAAGATAAACAAGTTGGAACTGTTTGTTCTCACACGATGTTCAACGTGTGTCTAGTTTCACATTGTGTGACAGGACAGTAAATATAATTTTGAGTTATGCTCACATTTGTCTGCAGTGCATTCAGAGATTCAAATCAAACCGTT
>JBAJNP010005027.1:0-30656 GCA_036877545.1 Yasuhikotakia modesta
ACATTTTTCTTTTATTGGTCGGATGAAATATGCTAATTTTTTAAAATAGGAATTTTGGGTTTTCATGAGCTGTATGCCAAAATCATCAATATTAAAACAATAAGAAGGCTTGAACTACTTCAGTTGTGTGTAATGAATCTAAAATATATGAAAGTCTAATGTTTATCAGTACATTACAGAAAATAATGAACTTTATCACAATATGCTAATTTTCTGAGAAGGACCTGTATGTGGCATGTTTCAGATAATCACCAAAGTTAAAAAAGGTTTTTTTTGTATTGCATGTCCAATTTGGGGTGAAAACATCTTAACTGGCTTTATATCACATACATTTTTTAGAAGTTTTTCCTTCTAATGTTATTAAAAAGATTCTGTGCCAAAAACAGTTCTAATTTAGTTTTGCTTCCTCTCTCTGGCCTTGAGAATGAAACTTTTTTTCGTGCTGTCACTTATGTAAGCCTCCTCTTCACTGTGAAATCAAATAAAGAACTTTGATTTTAAGTTCAAAGTAATAGCTTGCATTACATCATGGCAGAGTAACAAAACAATCCACACTCTGTTGTGCCACACAAACTGAAACATTAAAATTCAGTGGCTCCAATGAGCAAAGATGGCAGATTTAAAATGCATAATTCCTGGAGTTCCTTCGCCTGCCAATCAACTTCCACTGAAATACCTGGTATTGCTAACAGACTGCTTTCTTCACGACCTCTTTGAAACAGATCATATTTATGCCATTAAATGTAATTTTACAACTAGGCAATCCTTCCACAGAGGCAAGAGTTACTACAGATATAGGACTTTAGAGATCCATCTATTATATGTCCGTGAACAGGAACTTTTCACCTGTGGCTAACCTGATCAGGTGTGCAATTGACGTCTCGTTCGCAGCAGCTGTGGCAGATGATTCATATCGTTTCCAGCCGTACGTGTGAAGTCACCCCCGGTTCTCATCCACCTTTCTGTCGCTGCAATTGTCTGACTGTCTCATGTATCAAAGCGTAGCATGGATTGATTTTATTCTGGGGGTAATTGGTGGCCCCTAGTCTGGATCCTTGCCTCTAATCTCCCTTCTCAAGATAGGAACAGGGATCACAAAGATACCAATCTCTGGCCAACCTTGATGTTGAGAAATGAGACGCTTCGACACTGTCGTTATGAATGCGTTCATCCAGCGTGAGTAACCAAGTGTGTGAGCAATAGAACACAGCAGCTCTGTGTATGTAGGTGTTAGGCTGTCAGCAAATTCATCAATGAAGCAAATATATCATAGCTTGAAATATATATTATATACAAATTTATATTTTCTGCAGGCCTATTGTGGTTTATTCTGCCTTATTTCCATTTGAAAGTAAATATTTCAGTGTCACCGCTACCTATAGCACCCAGGAAGGCTTGCTGAGACCGTTGGCACAAAATGGCTGCTCGGAATACCAACTGAGAGTCGCTCCTAACTTCTTCAAGTGCTCAGAAACAGCATTCCTGTTGAGAGTCCAGAACTGCCCCGAATAATCTCACCTCACAGGGGAAAATTCCTGTCTTTTTTATATTCAGCCAACCATCTGCACCATATGTTGATCTCTGGGTAGGATGAGGTTGTGTTTTTGCAGCCTTCTGGAGGAAGAAATATGAAAAGAAGGCGGCACACAGCAAGAGAGAGAGAGAGGGAAAAAATTTGACAAAGAGAATAATAAGCGCAAGACGAGGGGAAGGAATAACAAACTATAGGAGGTAGGAAAATGAACACTGGGACTCACATATGACTTTAGTGACCAATGTTGGGAAGAACAAAAAGTGGTTATAGTACCAACAAAACTTTTTAGATGGGTGATGCAAGGTTAACGGTTTGCAATAGCTGCAGTATTTTGTTGCATTATATTGAAAATGCAGCTTTACAACTGAGGAAACACGCAAACTGAAGAAACATGGTTATTGCAGTAAACAGGTTCATTTATGTAGATTACTAAACTAAATACTTTAATTTAAGAGCTTATTTGTAAAAATACAAATCAAATTATTTAATTAGTATATATGTAAAATGGTAATTTTTCTTCTGTGCACAGCAGCACAAATCAGTTTTGTGACTGTAGTTTTTGTAACATTCAGAGTTTACATATTTCTCATACTAAAGAAAAGTAATGTTTGCTGAATATCACTATTGTTATGTTTTCTATGCTGAGTGCTGATGATAGTTCAGGTCTGGTTAACAGCTCATATTTAAAGTTCACCAAAGATAACAACCACATACCACAACAGCACCCCAAACCTCCCTTAATTGTTGTGAAAGATAATGTTATTTCTCCATGCAAAACGTTTAGTTTAGTTCTAAGCCAAACAATTTTGCAGTGCAACTATAAGCACTGTATTTTATTGTACAGTGTACAACATCTAAACCCTTTCCTGTTTTACAGTAACTCTGTACAGTACTACTAAAACAGTTTCAAAGTGACTTCCCCAAACCAACATGTGAGAGAGAAAGCAGCAAAAAAAGCACCTATTAGCAGCAAACACCAGCCCTGGTGGTGAAGATGCTCCTTGTGTTAGTGCAGTTCAGTGAGATTATTCAGCCAAAGCTTGTCTCCTGGCCTCTGCTCCGCTTGATGGGGTGAGGATTCAGTTCACTGTGCAACAGACCAAAGCAAGAAATACAGGCGGAAAGACAACACTGACCTTCCTATGCCAATAATGAGACTGTTTAGCACGGTGCCACCATTTCTCATGGCACAGCAAGACAAATCCAAGATTTTTGGCCAAGATTAAAACAAGTCACCCATATATATTTTTTATTCACATGCTTCTTTGTTTGGTCAAGGTTGGAGGCTTGTTTTCAACAAACAAAAAAAATAATCTGTTTTTGTTAATTATCTGGAAATGAATTCAAATCATTGGACAAAATATGTATGAGTGCCCAAGATGAGATTTTATTATTACTGAATTCGACTGTCTTCAGGGTGGCTTTTCCCTCTTTGCCTGGAAACACCAGCTTTATCTCAATTGCTGAGGCAGGCGATGTCATATCCTGAGGGGCTGAGAGTTTCTTGCACAGCACATCAATAGATATTCATTTATGTTTGAAAGTTAGTTTTTTGCCATCCTCAGGAACATGTCCTTTACCCAGGCATTTAAACCCCCAGAAATACCTGGGCACTGCCATATGTCTTGTTTACTTGTAATGTGACAGTGACTGAATATAACAGCAGGTGGATCTGTGCTGGGGCCCCTGGCCTGTGAGAATAGGTAATAAGGGACTACATTTAAGTCCCTGTGTGTCACTGCATTGGTGTATTTCAGTCAATAACTGGTGTGTACGCTGGAAAACAGCACAGAAGTGTCTACTGCAGGTAATGAGAGCTGAGCCAATCAAAATGAAAGGGCTTTGGGGGGCTTTTTGATGGGGCAAAAGTAGAACAGAAAAGTAGAATTTATAGCCACCAATCACAATGATTTTTTGATGTATGAATACAGATTTTCTGAAACTCCTTTTGTGTTTCTGAGCAATCAAGCCATACAGGTTTCCTTACTTACAGAAATAAACCTTTTATTTAATTTTTGTTAAAATTATGCCTTTCAAGAAGTCACTTCATCATTATGAGCAAAATATCGCAATCTACATAATAATAAGACAACTCAAATAACACAAACAAAAAAAACTATATCAAAAGAACAATGTTAACAATACCATACATGAAGAAGTGAGAAAAAACAAAAATTCTAAGATTCCAAATTCCACTTGGCTAAAAAAATTACTTAAATACATAGTTTAAATGACCATTGCTGTTCATTGGTCTACTAAGCTGACACAACCACAGAGAGTCTACAGAAAAATGCACTTACCCTGGTCTCTGAACTGAGAATAAAGTTAGAGCAAAACACCTGCTTTCCTTCCAAACAGGTCCTGCCTTACAGTTCTGCTTCAGACCCTGAGTTAAGCTCCATGTGCTCTCTAATCCTCACGCAATTCCCCTGTCAGATAGACATATGTGCTCACTTGCTGTGAGGTGTGGTAAGAGCCTAAGTGATTGGATATTCTCACATGGCAAAAAACAAACATTAGGAGCGTACAGAATGCCTTTTCCATTCCCAAAATCTGTGGGCTAAAGGTTGAGCTCCTGAGAACACCACTAACAATCACCGTGCCTTCAACCACTTTTAAATTCTGATAAATATCACCACACTAGTGGAAATGACTAGTGGTAGAGATGACTCAAAGTACATTTTTACTTTACCTGAAGTTGTGGTTTATGTTGCTTACACTTGTAAAAGTCTGCATAGTACAAATTTATTTAATAGCCAACTTTAGATATTCCACTAACTTTAAGTAACTTTGCAACTATTTCTCCACTACCATTTATCAAAGAATTAGAGTCTATATTAGTTTGCCTAATATCTAATAACACTTTATTTGGATTGTTCCCAAAATAACTTTCTACTAATTTTTAGTAACTGTGTACATTTCAACGTATTTTATCAACCCTCACACTAACCTACCAGTCTACTAATGATTTAATAAGAGTTTGTTGACATAGTTTGGCATGTAAGTGGCAAATTACTTACTGTCAGCAGAAAGTATTTCAAAATTAGGTAAAAGTATGAGCTAAGGTATTCAGAGTGGATTGCTATGTGGTTGCTAAGGTATTTGGTGTAGTTGCTAGGTGATTGTTTACTGGCTGACATTCTGAGGTTTATATGATATGTCTGAGGCCTGTATGGCTCTGGATTTCACTGCCTATGTTATTTTCTGCCAGGCAGGGCATGATGTGGGCTGTATTCATGGTATAGACTTTCAGTAATTCTGTCCTATTCTGTTTACAGTACCAGTAATTATTCTTGCGTGTCAGGAATGCTCATAAATTGATGGAACTCTCTCAATCTCTGCTCTGCAGTCTGCCCTGACACTTTCCTATACAAAGATAGTGTGAGCTACATTTTTACTATCTGCATTAATTTTAACACTCTATTACTGCTTAATCAGAAAATATCCATTTAGATCAACATGTGAACTTACCAGTCACGCTTTGTTTAGATTACATAACTGTGAAAAGATATGTCTTCAACAGGCCATTAAAAAAAAAAGAAAATGGGGGCCTATATATAATGTATATATAATGCATTATATATATATAATGATTTATATATAATGCTATTTTATGTGCTAAAATGAGCTGTCTATTATTAAAATGTTAATGTGAATGTTAACGTTGTTTATCATTCATTTATTAAAAAAACAAATGTGCTGGAACTACACTTTGTTTAAATACCTATCACAGATAACACAATGAATATGTAATTTATATTTGCAGTGTATAATTCTTATCTTAATGCATTTCTGAGCACTAGACCTTTAAATGTGATACTACAATGACTTTCAGAGAAGTCACAACACTTTTTACCAGTCTTCAGTGTTGTCCTCAACAGTCAATAAGTGTCTCTTCTGAAGAGGTTTGTTTTGCTTCTACACAGAATGACCCTGGAATGCAGCAGTCATTTAGGAACACTTGCACACTTTATGTTATCATATAATCATTCAAACATATTCAAAAGAGTTCCAGATATGAGTTCTTCACTTATACCCAAGGTTAATAAATAGAGAAGACCTCCATAAGTCAGGCCCTCAAGGTCGGTTCTGCAAGTCTAATGTGAGCAGAGTCCACAGAGAGGTCAGCCTAGAAAAGACAGGAAGGTTCTGAGAAGGTGAAGTGTTGGGTCCTGTGAGCGTCGGGGAATTAAAGCAGTTGAATCACCTTTGATCTCTTTAAGGATGAATGAATGATCATATTTGGCTTCATTTGCCTCAGAGCTGAAGAAAAGCATTTCAATTCTGAGGTCTGTTGAGGATGAAGCTGAACAATCATCTTTGAATTATGGGGCTCAAGTAAGAGTCCAAAATAACTATGAAATCAAGATTACTAGTTCACAAACCCTCTATTCAATCACTGAGCATGCGTTTAACAGGACTGCACTGTGATTTTCAATAAATTGCAATTGTGGAATGAACTCTAGGTCGCGTCGCAGCAATTATCGCAAGTGACAACTCAGCATAATATTATAATAAAATGGTTCTAAATCACATTTGTCTTATAAATAACCATAAGCTATATGCCATATCTAAATAATAAAAAATTTCAAGCAAGTAACCTTTGAGTTTAATTTGAGTGGTATATATGTACTTCCTTATATGTCTATATGAATAAGTCTATACAATGCAAACAGAATATTTTAATACTGCCATAAGCTGTAAAAACTTGAAACAACTAAAAGGTAACAAGAAAGGTGTTGCGATTATCATTTAGAAATGACATTTTCATTAGAAATTTCAGAATGTGCCCTACAGCCAATTCTGCACATAATAGCTCTTTCAAAATTTTACTCTGAGCTGTCATTTTGTTCCACAAGTAAATGGTATTACTCCAATTATTTATCAAGTCCCAGTCGTTTATATGCAGAATGTGCTGCCTCTAAAAAAGTAGACTGCTGTTAGACTGACACTACTAAAAATGTGACACTAGATTTCTTAAAAAAGGTAAAATAAAAATGTTCAACTCCAAGCAATTTCTACACGGTACCGTTCTAGGAAGCAAAGGAAATGCTGATTGTAAAGTCCTATAGAAGCTTAACCTAGAAGAAATCACTTTTAAGAAACAGCTAGAATTTAGACAGTAACTTAATTAGCAACCTTTCAAATTATATACTTTCAGGCAACTGATATTCTGCCCTACAGCTAATGCAATTTTGGTTTTCCATTCAATTATTTCCCTTCCTTATGAATTTCCCTCTAGCCAAGTCCCAATTATTTTCATATGGTGACTGCATCTCCTCAGTCTCTGATCTCAACACTTCCTTATAGATTTTTAGAACTGTGTTTTCTTGCGCTCACTTTTTCCTCAGAAACATCTCCTAGTCCCAAACCAATTATTTGCTTTGTTCGATGGCAAGCCACCCTCACCAAGACAAACTCATTGAAGCCAACATGATTTCATTACTGTTTATTTGCTCACCCGAGAATTCTTCTTATATTTTTTATGCTGCCGCACAACCTGCCAAAATGGTACAAAATGTCACGCACTTGTCAGCTTGTATTGATTATATCAAGCCTGTATCCGAACGTGATTTTTTAATACTGGGAGTTATTATGTTTGGCTGCGCTTTTTGCTAGTTATGCAGGGTGAACCGTGGGCCAGCCTGATCCGTGGGGGTGGGGGATGCTGTGATCCCCGACATTAACATTATGATAAAAGACATTTCCATAATTACAGACAGCAAGCAGAGCCTTGGACCGGAAAACGAGGCATTACGATCGTCTTGAGTTCTCAGACATCACTTAATGCCTCTAATCTGAAATTCTAATCTCAAGAAATGCAAATTAAAAGTTCACGAGAATTACTTTAGGTGCAAGATCAGTAAAGAGCAGTTAGTGGAAGGCTTTAAAAAAAGAACATCTCAGCTTTTCTTTCTCCCTCCACTGAACTTGAAAGCTAAATTAGGAGAGTTTTAATGAAAACTTTACTAAACCACCTAAAACACAGACATGAAATTGTCCCTGTTTACACTTAACGTCTGTTTCTGGTGATCAGATTTTTAAATTCAGATGTAAACAGAGTCACAATGTGACACGAGGGACGGGACTGTCTGCTCACCTGTCAATCACTCATCAATGTTTATATGCATAATATAATATAATATAATATAATATAATATAAAAAACTGCTAATAAAATGTCTTAATTGTATCCAAGGCAGGATTGTTATGTAACTCCTATGACTGGAATTCCCACCTGCATTCTTATCCCAGGTTACACTAATAGCAAAACCTTTCCAAAATGCAATCACAATATTTCTCCCTCTGACTATATTTGTGTTATCTGACCCAGCATCACACCATTGCCTGGCTTCTGAATTTCTTTATTTTGTTTTGGCCTTGGTAAATTAAATGTCACTCGTCAGACTTCATGTTTCAGATTTAATTGGCATTTGATATTCTGCACTCCTCACGTCTTAGAGAAGCAGTGTGTCGGTTCGGTG
The DNA here is from genome assembly GCA_036877545.1 of Yasuhikotakia modesta. NCBI lineage: Eukaryota > Metazoa > Chordata > Actinopteri > Cypriniformes > Botiidae > Yasuhikotakia > Yasuhikotakia modesta. Next base: position 8,019 of record JBAJNP010005027.1, read on the forward strand.
CGGTGCAAGGGGGTGGTCTCTGCCACTCATCTTGATGACTTCTAGATGCATCTTGGAGACTAGAAGAAACATATAGGCCTGTGTGTGACACGTCCTCCGTCTCTTCTCGATTTCTTACTGGATTGTTTCGAAGGTGCATGACACTGAGATTTCACATAGCATGATGGGTCGCATTTGACGACAGGCTAAAAATGAAGATGAATTTTACAGAAAGCTGTTTGTGTATTTGACAGAGTTACTGTCTAGGAGAAAGTGGAGAGAACATGGTGTTAGGATGGTACACTACATAGCCAAAAATATGTGGACACCTGAATCCTCATACTGTACGTTCTTGTTGTATTTATAACATTGGTTTAACATTGGTAAAGTCTCTAAATCAGTTGTGGCACTTTTCGCAGGAAAAAAATGAAAGTTAGTACAAACCTCATTTCTATGTAAATTAGGCTCATTAAAGAACCATAGGAAGGGAAAAAAGAGAAGTCTCAGTTTGTTCTCTTAGACACCGATGACATTAAAAGTTAAGCAATCAGAGACATATTTGCAATCCTCTGCCTCTCAGATTATTCTCCTTATAAAAATACCTCATAATCTCATGCGTCTCAACTACATCTCAAATCATGCACAGATTTGCCAATTAAAAGTCAGAAATTTCAATGCTTTCAGATTATTCTCCTTATAAAAATTCCTCATAATCTCATGTGTCTCATCTACGTCTAAAATCATGTACAGATTTGCCAATTAAAAGAAATTCCAATGTGAACTGCAACATTTCTTACTAGATTCTCAAAAGAACGAACAAACTGAATGAAGATTTCAAACCACCCACAACATTTCAATGCATCTTTAAATCAATGACAATTTAGGGAAAATGGTCTAAATTTTCCAAACCATTTAAAATATTTACTGTGTAAAACAAATTCTATTTATTATGCACAAATGATGACAAAGGAAATCACATGTATTTCCAAAAAATTATTCAAATTTAATTTCCATTCCAGAATGTTATCGAAAGAACACATACACTGCAGAGAAAGTTCTTCAGAAAACATGACAGTCCAGTGATGCATGTATGATGCCATTGGACATTTTAGTAAACAAACAAATAAAAGTGTGAAAGTATTTTTCTTCTTAAAATCTTCTAAAAATCCACAGAGCCAGAGGTGCCTATAGTTGAAGACAGATGACTTTAAAGATTTGAGATTGCTTGGTGCTGTAGCAGTAATACACTTGTTCTTTCATTTGTGGAGAGATGGTTGCTTCAGAACCACAAAGATAAGGAAATACCTGCAGGCGATATGAAATGTGATTTTCCAAACAGATCAATGATAAAGGAAACCGGGGACATTGAAATGGCACGGTAAAACAATCAGGTTTGACAAAAACAGTTGCTTCTTCCAAACCCCAATTATCTGCAGCTCTTTTAGAATGCCTGCATCAGATCTTGCAGTTGTAGCGCTGCAGTCGTTGAGCTCTATTGCCATGGCAACTCAGGTGCAGCATTGTAAAAGGAAGGGGAATATCAATAGACCCAACAGCCCTCATTTATCACCTAATTATTAGGATTAAGTATTTGAATGAGAGTGTGAATACAGATCTCCTCCGATACGCTTGATCCGTCACCTGACTGCATACATACATACATAACATCAGTGTTTGACGTCTGCATGAGCTTGTGTATAAATTGATAACTTTACTATTTTTAAAACGTCGATGTAGAAAGTGCGAGGAAAATTATACGAGCATTCACGCAGAAAGACATTTCAGACACCATCAACTATGACTGGATTCGTTCTATCTGGGCGCCTTTATCTTTGCATGAAAGCGCTCGATATAACAGGAACAGCGTGCGATTAAAGCATAAATCAGTAATTATGTGGTGGAGAGACATCATTGACATTCGCATTATCTGTCGCAGCACATTAAACCTGCTATAAGAAACACGCACAGAATCAAACAGATGTTGCAGCGCTGCCAACAAATTTAACATCAGAAATGATAAAGAGCGTGAAGTTCTACACATCAGCATGATGTTGGAGATAATGACCGAGTGAAACCTGCATTCTGATTAGATTGCTTTTCATGTGAATGAAACTGAGGGCCAAAAGTATACAAATGTACCGCGTGTGCAGTTCTATTTTAACTGGTCATAAATGGACCTAGAAATTCAAAAGAAAAGGCAAGCTTGAAGAAAATAATAAACCAAATCTGCAAGGAAAATTGAACGCTTTGGGATCCAGCAAAACCTCCTATGGTCTTAATTACAGTAAAACCCTGTGGATAAAGGAAATAGCCTTGCAAGCAGTCCTTTCCTTTGATTACCTGGACGCTTGCCTGTAATTATGGCTTGTATCTCTAGAACACGAATTAAAGGGTAGAAATATGTAGAACCTACATGGATATCAGTTACTATTGGTGCATTTTTAATTTATCTTATGAATTCTCCAAACATCTTCATTACATCATGGGTGTTCAAAATTTTTTATTAAAACTGTTTAAACCATCATCAGTTTACCACAGTTTTACCACAGAATTATTTAAAAGCTATTTATTGTTATCTTGTTATTTAGTGTAAAAAGCCTGAAGTGGATTTATAGCTGGTTCATACGACTGGGCACTAGTTTGAACTTTCTAAAATGTACAAATCTTGTGAATAAATACATTTAAAATTAAGTTTATTATTATACATTGTTTATTATTATTTTAGATAAACCTAAATGTAGCCTTTAATAGCCATGCTTAAGTTGCATAAGTTGCAACATTTTCCTGGGGAGGGAGCCCTCCCCAGAATACTGATCGCTATGCTCCCTCTGCTTCCTGTTTCCTGGTTCATCATTTCCTGTTCTGGACTAAATAGGCCTTCTGGTCATGTAGAAACTCATATTGTGCAGTATTGCCAGCCTTTAGTCTGCCTTACCCTAGTGTATGGTTCTGTTTGTTTACTGTTCACGTTGTTTGGATTACTCCTTTTTTGATTGTTTGCCTGGTACCTGTTTTCTATTGTGTTTGACAATTGCCTGCCTATCATTTATTGATTGACCACTGTCTGAATTGTACAAAATAACCTATTGTGATTAAATGTATTAATATAGAAGATTGTCCTTTTTAAAAGTTTACACTGAAGTTTACACCTTTTTAAAAGTAGACATCAACCTTAATATATTGTGTTACCTTCTTGAACACCACTGAATGCTACAACTTTTGTTGTAGTTAAGCAATTAATTTTAACTATGTTTAAAGCCATGAACCTGATGAACCGATTTTGTTTACCAGTTTATTAAAATAACACTGCAAACTGATTGGATAATGCAGTTTATGATTTTGTGTACAATATGTTTTAAATGATTAGTGCATAAACTATGGGTCAACAGTTCTGCAAAGCAGTGAAAAAAAAACAATCTTTCTTTTTTACTCATTTCTTTTTCTATTCTTTTTTATTAACCATCAGGCAGTGTCTGCCTGCGAAATATGCTAATCGCTCTTTCTCTCCGAGGGTTTAAAGAGGCACACAGCCAACTTATAACATTTCTTCCTAATCGTTTCAACGGATTACACCAATAGAGCAAACAGTGAACGTCTAATATGTGGCAATAAGTAGCTGATAAGACACAAGTACTGGCTAAGTGCTAATAATAAGTGTTTTGCTCAAAATCTGTGTTTCTTTGGCCCTTCAGTTAATGTAAAGGTGAGAAGTAATGACTCGGCCCTGAGTGATTCATTCACAGGCGCCACAGCAGAGTTTCCATTACATCAAAAACATCGAACCTGCGCCCTCCAGCCACCAAGACAAACTACGCTGGTGGGTGCTTCATCATTTTGTTTGCTTTGGTCCTTAGGGGTTAGCCCCTCTTGTTCACACAGAGGTAGAACTGCCTGCTGGAATGATTATTGAATGTGTAGGTCAGTATTCATTTGCCTGGATCACTGTGAAATGTATTAGAGTGATATATGCTGTCTGTCTTAGCATCTCACAAATGCCAAGTTGTTCTCATTCCTTTTAACTGATTCATTTATTCACGGATTCAGTCATTGATTCATTCCTGACCTCATTGCTTCCTGTACTGCATATATGCATAAAAATACTGTTAACGTACACATTGTTTAAACTCTCTGTGTTTGTTGACAACTTATATATGAAATGCTTTTAACATTCCTGCTTTGACTTGCAGGTTAAATTATATACAAACTTTGTACTCTGTGGCTATTGTATGTATACATTAAGCACATTTTGATTGCATGCTTTTACCGCCATTCAGAATGTACTGCAGCTATTGTACATTTCCAGCAATAGAATAAATTGTCTTTCAATTCTTTAGTTTACAGATGACATCATGCTTTAAAAATCACTGTACATGCTTGTACATGTGTATGCTTTCAACATTTAGATTAATTTACCAGACACTATTTATGAGATTATAATTAAAATTTAAGTTATTTTACTCTTAGAGTTTATTCATAGGTTTTGTTTTATCAGAAAACCTACCCAGGCCAATTTAGTTTGTGGTCTTATATTTAAAAGCCTGGCTAACCCTTTAACGATAGTTAGCTTTGTCAAACCATATTTGGCTAATGCACAGACTTGACTAGACTTGTGGGTAACTTTATTTCTAAGCCTTTACAATGTTGGTTTACAGTCAGTTGACTCAAATGTGGTTTGCACATCAGACTAATGCATGAGGTGAGTGTAAGGTTTTACAATCCACTTAGCATTCCAAACATGAATCTGAGCACAATACACGATTCTACATCATTGATACATCATTGGTGCAGATAGTGGAGTTTGGATTACACCACATTAGAAGTTGAAAACTCCCAACTGACGCAATTTCACCTCACTTATTTTAATAAGAGCCTGTCATCTCACAAACAGACACAATAAAGCATTTTGTTTTCACACTTTCACACCATCTGCCCAGGTACCGTTTGCATTGCAACAGCCAAAAAAAGACTAAAATTGTCTAAAAATAGAAAATATTTAAAGGCAAAGATGTCAGTTCTCAACTATGTCAGTACTAAATTGTTCCCACCTATGTAATCATGAATGTAAACTATGAATGTGAATATTTACAATATTAGGAACAACACACACAGACCAATGTTTTGTATAGTAACAGAATGAAATTAAAACATCAAATGTGTTATTTTGAATGGCTGTCAAAAGAGAGAAATACTCTTCACAGGCAGAAGATATAGTCACAGCATCTACCAGGGGTCTGTTGTAATATCATGCAGTCATACCTTGTCTTAGCAGTGAAAAGGCCATGGGTTCAACTCTCAGGGAGCACACAAACTGATGGAACATAAATCTTGAATGCACTGTAAGTTGTGTTGGATAACATCTGCCAAAGCATCATTATGAAGTTCTGGTACTTCTTGTAGCTTTTGTAAACAACTGGTCACACTAGGCTCATGTTCTGTTGACTTCAGTGCATACATTTTTGAAAACTCTAACTGTAATTTTAACTGGCTTGAAATCATCATCGTCTGGTTTCAGTTTTGTGTGCAATATGCCTCAGACATTTAACAGACTGTGAGGCGCCCAAGGCTAGGGCTGTTGAGGCCATGCTAACTCGCTAAACTTTGACCCTGTGCTTGCTCGAGTGGAGACATGTGGCTCTGTGGCTCAGCAGGTGGATACCTAATAGAAATTTTTGGCCATCATCAGGCCAGCAGTTTTGGGTGGGAATAAGGGTGGAGCCCTTACATTTTTTGAGCATGTACTGTAGGCTTTGCCTTAACTTCCATCAGTCAAACAGACAGTCAGTTTGCAACATTATTTTAAAATACATGATTAAACAGCATCAACAAAACATGCAGCCCAATTGAAAGCAAAACTAAAAGAATACAGTAATGCTTAGAGACAAGCCATTACTTGTACTGATACGTGCCTCCGAATCACAGCCTCTTCAGTCGCTTCTTCATGCGGCGACACCACGGAATGTTAAGACTAATGGATTGGACTGCGCAATTATCACATGCGCCAGATCATTTACGGTCGTTAATTTCAACCCTGCTTTTCTCTTGCGCTATTCGAGGCGTGCAAAGCCACGCATGGAAGGGTAAATGAAAATGAAAGTGGCGGGTAAGAGACTGAAGAACTAAATGCCAGCAATGTGAATAGGAGAGTGTCGCAGAAACGCAGATAGCTATTTAACATCCTCTCACACTCGGCAGCACTGATTTGGGTTGAACGCTGTAATGACACGGATGCGCAAGCTGAGAAAATGCCGGAGACAAAGCTGCGAGTTCACTCAGGCATTAACGCTCTCTGTCTGAACAGTGGGAGAACAATGAGTGATTATGTATTGTGAAAATAACCACGGGAAACAATTTTTCTCTATTCACGCAATGAGTGAAGATTTTAAACAAGGAACTGTGATTTAGAAGTTATTTAATTCGTAAAAAAGATTTCTCAGGCATGTCCGTGACCGCGCTTTTGTCTTTGTGCGCGCGTTGCTTGTCTGTGAGCGCTTTTTGATATTGTAAATCACAGAACGAACAGCAAATGTTTGGTGGCACGTTTAATGAAAAGGATACAATTTGGTGATGTGTGGGTTTTTAATAAATGCATTAAAGGCCCAAATACTCTAGTGCAAAAATAGCTAGTGGAAAAATAGCTAGTTTGAAGCACAACAACATTTTAGTACCATAAATAATAACCTGGTATTTCCATTTGTTTTTTTTTTTAATTAAAACATAACAAGATTACCCAAGGAGTAATATGATTTGGATAATTTTGTTTGTTTTACATTCTGTATTAATTATATATTTAAAAACCTGATAAATTTAGTCACATTTTCAGAATGCTACACACAACTTCTTACTGACCATTTGTTCAGAGAAGGTTGACCTTTAGATTTATGGAAAGTGCCTGGTACCATATTGTATCTCAGAATTTTCTCATTCAAGTGCCTGAATGTTCATCTGTGAGCATGGAGACAAACTTTACTGGCTCCTGGCCCTCTGTGCTCTGCTCTGTGTGATAGGGGCTTCTTCTAAAGTTGGTTAGGAGACTTTCCAAAGTCCTGAAATGTTTTCCTCTCCTTTAGATCTGTTTAGACAGCTGGTCTTTCAGGCAGCTCTGTTAAGACACTTCTATCCCTCTTAGCAAATAGGCCCATGATTGTTTGGTTTCTGGATGCCCTGAACTGCAGACCATGCCACAAATCTGATCTGTGGGTTTGAACGATTTCAGGGCAGCCTCAGAAAATATAGGACTTACATTGTTTCTGGCCATCCAATATTCTTTTGCTTTTGTTGGAACCAATTTATAATTTTTTTCTTTCCTTATATTATTTTTGGTTATCGTGGTAACTTTTTGAATTGTTAACAAGTTTTTGACACAATAGAATATATATTGGTTATCTACTGCAATTCTAACTGTACAATTACTAGCCTAAAACCTTTTTCTTTCTTTTTTAATAAACTGGCTTTCGGTTTGGTGTCTTTTGGGGATTACACAACATAGAGAACACAAACATTTCTTTGTAAGAACTTGTAGTTCAGTGTAGTGCAGACCCTCATAAGCTGTTTTGGAGGTTCAAAGTTTTGATCAGACAGATGAAATGTGTTTCAGATTTATTAAAGCACAGATGGATGATGGGAAAGAGTGAATGTAAGCCAAAAAAGATCAAACTTATGGAATGTTTGAATTGTGTATATTGGTTCATATTAAAGCCTTGCCACCAGGAACTTTTTAATGCGCAATCTGGTTGGCAATATAACCTGTTCTTTACGACTTTTACATCTGGACTCATAGTTTTTCAAAACACATTACAGTATCAAAACAAAATAATTTGCACAATAAACCATCAGTATATATGATAAACCAAAAATAAAGTGTTTCTCTGTAGGTTATAACATACAGTGTAAAAGTTGGGTTGTTGTTTGTTGTCTACAATTAATGTAGAATCTAGAAATTTATTTTAAAATTTAATTTATTTTAAAAGAATTAAAGTACACAAATCAACTTAACCAACTTTCTAACTTTTCAGATGAACACACTTGACCATGTTGTGCAAAAATTCATTTCCATTCAAAGTATAGCAGAAAGACAAAGAAAGAAATACAGGAAAAGAGGAAGGGGCTGGCAGGAGAATGAACAGCTATAAGGGCATTCTAGCCAATCTGACCCCTTCTACAGTGGCTGCTTGATTTATAATGAGAGAGAATTAGTGATTCCACTCTATAGCCAGCATGGCTTTAGTAGATTAAAAGAAATAATTTATACATGCACCATGAGTCAGTCAGATTATTGCAGAGCTGGGTGCCGCCTCACCAGCTATCCAGACCGAGTGTTGTGGGCCCACATAAAGCATTACTGATACTGCAAAGGACAAGAATACAATTGTATCAATGATCTCACCATGCTGTGGATGGACCGCCAGGTACCAACTGCTATTTTCAACGTTCTTCACGTTGCAACTTTGAAGAATGAAGCTGAGCGATACACAGTAGAGTAAATTAGATGGAGAACCACCTTGATGTCGATAGACTGAGTGATGCACCAATGCTATGATATCTGACCGCTCGTGTCTCAGTAACCTTATAACACAAAGACATTTACATTCAAAGCACATGCCCATTTTCATCTCTTCAATCTATATGAATTTTGAACATTGAGATGTCTCACACACATACATATGTGCATAGTCTGCAGTTCTGCATACAAAAAGCATGGAAGGTTTTATAGTAGGGTCGACTTATTGTGACAGCTAGGAAAATCTTTATTTAAGACTTTGGCTGTAGACAGGAGGTTAAGGGTTTGAATGAGGGGCACTTTTTCAGTTTTTTCTGATATATGTGTTGTTGGACATTGTTGAAGGTGAAAATGGAGACGTCATTGGAGAATGGACAATAGATATTGTCAACATGTTGTAGTTTTAATTTAACAATCGACAGTCTTGAGCACAGACCTGTCTTAATACACAGACAGGAAGAGAGCCAGCAGTGCACAAGGTCAGCTTTACCACTCAAGCCCTCAGTGGATATAGACTCAGAGAAAGGGCCATTGTCATCAGCTCGATGACAATAGGTTGAATGCTATTCAGTGGTACTGAGGTAAAACTGTGCAGCTTTCATATAACAGTTCTCTATGAATGTAGGGTTCAAAATGCAGCAGTTCTATCCTCCAGTGTTTCTAGCATTCAGAGTTGAGCGTCATTTGGGCAGGTTTAGTATGTTTAAATGATACCAACAACAGCCAATTTCTTAAATGACATCATCAGGAAGTGACATATTATATAAATTTGGTGTACTGTACATAATAATTAAAATAATAGAAATGATGGTAAAATATGGTTAAACATCTCAAAATGAATGTCACAACTTTATCTCTTTATTCTCTTGCCATTAAATAAAAAAATAAAGTTACAGTTTAACTACTGAAGCATATTTCTAGCATATTTCTGACAATCTGTTACACCTTCCATAGAAACTCTTGTAAAGTGTCAATATCGCTGCACACCCCCATACAGTCCATACAATAGTAATGATGATATAACACTTGTCTTATGCGACACTGTGTCACACATCACACCATTGTAGTCAATTCAAACCCCATTATCCTCAATCTACATCTAGTTATGTCAGCCTCACAAGATCAGCATGGCAAGATCAGACAGCATAACATATGCGTCAAGGGCAATTGCTCCAGTTCAAAAAGAACAACTTGCTTCTTTACAATTGTCATCCAGTAAATTATCATAACAGCAGAGCAACCGCAACATCATCTACCTGACATCTGAGCGCAGGGAAGGTCTTGCATGCCTAAAGGTGGCACACAAATGAGGGATCATTATAGCAGGAAACCACAGCACACAGATACGCTGCAAAGACACAGATCCTTCTAAGCCCTCGTAGGTGTTTCATGTCCACAATACCTTGTCGTCGGTCTTTGACATGTTGCGCATGGGCACCATGACATTGGTAGCTTGGCTATAATTGGATGCGTCGAGTAAATTAGCCGTAGTGTTTCTCCCTGACAGAGCAGAATAAAGTCTGGCAAATTGAAAATGTTAAATGGCTTGCTGGATCTGACTGGGTCAGACATTTGCATCAAGTTTTTCTGGAAACATAATTCACCTATTGATTTTGCGGTCAGAATTGATGAGTGGGAGATTAGAAGGATTTGGCACTTATGGCCTGAGGTTGCAGAGAGCAGTGCACTTCTTTGCCCTTAAGGTGTAAACAGATGTGATCAGCCAATGCAATCTCAGTAGTTTTCACAGCTATTTGTACCTTCAACAGACACACACACACACACACACACACACACCACACAGTGGATAGATGCTGAAATGTTCAATAATATTAAAAATATTGAAGTAATGATGTACAGTATTAACAAAATTAGAAGCATAAAAATGTTTGTAAATCCTTTTGAGGTTCACATAATGTTAAATTACAGAGCATTATTGTTTTGTACAGTTTATAGATAAAATTCAACAAGATCACCTTGGATCAGGTGATTCTGTGGAGAATCACCTGATCCAACTACATTCTGTGGAGAGTGTTTTGGTTAAGCTAAAATTACACTGCATTTTAAAAAGAGATAACAGAGACTGTTTTATTGTATGTATTTAAGCTTTTCATGAACGAAAAACACTCTTTCTAATGCAATGTTTATGCAAAGTTTAATTTCATTCAATGATTTATGTAATTGCAAACACATTTCCATTTGTGCTAAATTTTGCAAAATCGCTTTTGAATGATGCTGCTGTAGGAAAATACACAAATCTTTTGCCAGTGTGAACCAATTTATCATATGATCTTATTAACATGAATAATTTGTTTAGTATGAGCCCTTCTATAGTGAATAATGTTAAATAATTGTTTGTATAGAGAATTTTTGGGATTTCTCAACACAGACACGACAACAGACACAGATGAATAACACATTTTTTGCTTTTAGTCAATTGACGAAGCTTGTAAAAGTTCATTTTAAAACAGGAGATTGATAAATTTGACCTTTAAGACAGTATGTTAGTCATTCACAGAGTCAAGCGTACCATAGCTAATACATTCTCACTGCCTACTCCCAGACATCAGAGTAATTATCTTTACTGATAATGGGTTAGAAACGTCTCTGAACAAGTTTCTCAGTCATTTGCAGCACAAGCTTCACCATGGATACTGACTGAATGCTTAACATGAGCTTAGAACGCTCCAAAGAAATCTTTGTTAACAAAGAACATGGCAGGAAGAGGAAACTGTGGATGTTGATCGGAGAACACTTTAGTTCTGAGAAATACACCATGACTGGCAGCGACACGGGTGGAGAGAGATTAACAGTGTGTGCAGGAAATGTCTGCATAAGACCTGTCTTGTCTAAATGAAGTTATAGTTGAATGTGCCACTTGGAATCACCATATTATTTACTGTTGCTATCTATGGTATGGTTTGTTTTTGTGTCACAGAGTAAAACAATGAAAATTTCTTTATAACTAATTTGAAATTAAAGTGTATGATTATAAACACATTTTACAAACAACAATAATATAAAACCGTTATATATTTGTCTTTCTGTTAGCTCAACTGGTAGAGCATTGCGTTAACACTGCAAAGGTTGTGGGTTCAATCCCAGGGGAAGACAAGTCCTGATAAAAAATGTCTTGTACTTGTAATAATATGGCCCTAATATGTAATGAAATAAAAATGTATATAAAATGATGGTTTTAGAAATATATAAACACATATAGAATCTATATTATTAGTATAAATCTACATGTTTGGTATCTGAATACACCACATTTATGGTTGAAGACCAGGGCATAAGTTGTAATGCCCCCCTTCTGTTCCCACTATCCACATTCTTTGGTTACAAAAAAGTCCCCCTCACCCCATTAAATAACTATGTGTTTTATAACCATGAACTGTATCTATTCTTGCAATCTGCAATACACACATTTGGTACACATAAATACAACTCAGAAATTAGGACGAGCTGTAATTTGGTCTACAAAACATCTGGGTCACTCCAGCCATTAAATGGCTAGGAGAGAATCGACACGAAACCCTGCAAGTGAATCTGAAAATGTATAAATTACCATCAGTTTAGCTCACACAGATAAAAAACGCATTAAAGGAAAAATCTGGAAGAAAAATTAGGTTAATGATTAGAGTGGGAAATGAATAAAATGTAGATTTGTTAACGAACTGTCCTGTTAACCTTTCAGAATCTCTCTGTTAAAACAACCTGTGCTCCTAACAAACTTAATTTTAGCTTGCTACTGAAGACCTATCTTTTTAAAGCATATGATGGGGTCATTAAAAGTGTGCTCTGTACATGTGTGAAATTAACAGGGTTGAACTGTACTTACCAATGCACTACAAACTATACATAACTACGAGAAAATAACATATAAATGAGGAAAAGGGACAGAATTTAATATGATTGTTACCTTAAACTTTCTTGTATAGTCTAGTTTTTTGTCTTTGTTTGTCCTCAGCTTTAGATTACATTTGACAAGCAGCGAATTTGACATTCAGTGTCTGATAGTAATTTGTCCCAACAGGACGCCTGAGTCAGATCAATAGCAATTTGATTCTAAAAGCTCAATAGCCTCATTGCCCATAATGCAACAGTCAGGGACTGTTTCCATTTATATGATACATACATTTCACATTTCACTGCCAGGCAAAAATGACAGAGGTAAGAGATGGAAATGAGAGGCTGGATCAGTCTCGGTTTAGTTCAGTTTGATAAGAGTCAACATGATATAAAGTTAAGGTTTCTTTGGCTCACAATGAGGTAATTAATCTTTCAATTTAGGTCAAAAACAATTAAATAAAACCTTTCCAAAGTCTATGTTTTTCTGCATTTACTTAATGATTTTGGCTGTTGAGAATGCTGGGAAAGAAGGTTTAAAACAACCTCATGGAAACAAACTCACCACACCACTAGTAACACGTACAATGTTACTATTAGCAGCCAATGTAGATGCAGCATAAATTAATGGTGCTGTCTGAATTTTACTTACTTTAAAGTATAAGGAGACCTCAATGATGTCATTCACAGAGCTTCATGTGATTATGTGGTTCTTTTTGGCACTTTTTGTTTGCCCTCGAATCTCTCATAAATATTGATGAAAAACACAATTGTTCCAGTCTTATACTGTTCCTAAGCAGCACTCACCCAGTACTGTGTATTTTGCAGTTCTCACACAGTCCTACTTCCTTACACTCATGTTGGTCAAACTGTGAGAGCAAGCACAGTAAAATTAAACATTACCATAACAAGACAAGTCCTTAAAATTAGTCTGCAACAGTGAGTCTGCAATACTGCCTTGTTTGCTAGCATGATATGCTAAGATTAAACATAATAATGTGCCATTGGAACAGCAAACAATTCAGTAATCTTCAGCCTCACACTGAGGAGATTGCAAAGGTCATAATAGATTGTGACAGTTCATTACTTATTATTACAAGCAGGATTAATACACAGAGTGCCGTCGCAGTGGACAGCTCGCCCCCGAGCCTCCACACAATCCATTATTTGCTTGATATTTGTTGGAAAATAGGTCACAAAAAAGATGAGACCTACAATTTTCAGAGGGACCATTACAATCTGGCATAATAAAAGCGCATTTTTCTTTTTCGTACATCTTGCTTTTTTACATAGAGCATTAAGATAGATGTGTACCTGAAGTTGCTGCGTTTACACCAGCAGAACCTTTGGTTTTAATTGAGATTCAGTGCGGCAGAAAATTGGCACCGGGTATCTGGAACTGAGGGACTGATGACTGTTGTTCACCTCTTGAGGTGGATAAATTATTCATGCTGAGAGGGGAAGCAAACAATCAGAATAGAAAATAAAACAACAGATTTTTGGGCTTTGTTTCTACTAGAGTTGGCAAGAAATACTGTTGATGTAGCTAGTTTACGCCAATTTAGCTTATATTGTGTTATTCTTTTAACATACAAGTTCTTGCTTTAGGTGATAATGTTGTGCTATATGGATGCTTTGGGTCTATATGTTAAGGACTACATTATGTTCTATGCAAGTATGTAAATGTGAAATGAGCAATTGCATATAATTGCAGTTGCATATAATGTTTTCGGACAGCAACACAATTGTATATTGCAAGCATTACTTCTTGTCATTTAGGTCAATTACTGTTTAAGTTGACAATTTTACCCTTTGAGTACTGAGGCTTATTACCACAACAGCAGTAAAAAACACCATTGAATTACTGTTGTGATGTCATAAGTTATGATTTATGTCATATATTATAGTGTAAATGTCAACAATTAGAACTATCATAATATAACTAAATAAATATGATTAAGTGTATGTGTATTTGTATACTTCATTAAATAATCATATTTTAATGAAAATAAATTGCATATAAATTAGCATTACATTAGTGTGGCAGAGGAAAACATTGAATAGATAAAAATAGCTTTTAAAAGAAAAAAATGTTTTTTAATTATGGTTGTATGTTGCCTGTTGTGACTGCAGAATTTATAAAAATGCACTTTGCATTTAGGTAGAACTTATTCTGGTATTTATACTGTATGGGTCAGAGGGCATGAATTGTTAATTTATGTTAAATGCAATTTTAGTGCTGTTTTCTTTTAATAATTAATCTTTCCAAATGAACGCAATAAAGCTACAGCCAAATATACAGAATAACATTTGTAAAGTCCCACTTTACTAGTTTTAAAATTGCATTTCATCATCACACAGAAAATTTGCTACTAAATTAACTGCAACTTTATTCCCACTTCTTACAATCAGCCTCAGCTTACTTATGTTAAGCCTTATGTGGATATTGTAACTTGAACATCAGGTCAAGGTTTACATGAATAATAATGACTGGAGTTTGTTTTATAATCAACTAAATGGTGCTTTTGCAAGCATGAAATGAAGGTAGATTTGTTTCCCCGAGATACATAACCACATCAGACCACCAAATGCTTCCAAAATGCCTTATCCTGCATCTATACTAGATCTATGATTTTATGTTGGATAGCCCGCGGTATTCCTGTCAACCCTATTTAGTCAGGCTATATTATCACCATGGTAACTGTATGGTAATCTTGTTTACCTCTGTGGTATCTCTGCAGTACCTTTAGCTCATTCTGTTGTGGTGGTGTAAAACCAGCATGGTGTTCCAGCACTGTGATACAGCTGGAACTTGGTAAAACAACATTATAAACTACATTAAACCTTTGTTCTCATGGCTAAAGTTAGCAAAACATGCATATCATGCACATGTATGCAAAATGGCCATTTAGTATTCCAGTATCAGTGGGCTATCATGAAATGGGCATGTCGTTCCACATTATGCTAATGTATGTTATAACTGTGATTAATCACGCACACTCAACACAGGTACCGGGATGATACTGTGAATTAGTAATGAGCCATTTTCCTTAGGGCCCCCTTTGCTCAATAACAGATGACACATGGCAACAACAGCAAATCAGGCGAAGGATTCATTATACTGTTAACAGCTCTTATTCATCTCATATTCTCTGGCAAGGGCCTTTGTGCCGTCATAATATCCAGATGTGAAAATAATATCTAGGCTCCTCCCCTGATACCCTGATGAAGTAACGCTTAAATATGACCTTTGGCCACACAAACAAGAAACTGTCATTAAACCGTCATAAACAACAAAGCAAAGTTGGATTTTTAAGTCCAGTGTAAAGCTATTTTATAGTGCCAGTGAACATTAATACTGTAATGTAGTTAAAGGCATGTAGAAAATAATTGAGTTTAAAGTTAAAAAAAAGTTTGAATTATGCATTATTATTATTAATATCATTATTATTCTGTATTATTTCTTAAACTGAAAGCATGCAGCCACACAGATATACACACACACACACAGAAATATACACATATACATATATAAATACATTGAACATACTACCAAACAATATTGTTATTATTAACATTGTTGTTCGTGGAATATGTACCTTATATCATTGTTCATTTCATGTGTTATTTTTAAATCCAGCTAACCCCCTGATAGCAGCTGTGTGGTGGGCAATGTTTATATTGAAATAATTTGTGAATCTGCTGCAACAAGGACTGGCTCTTTATTAACCTAATCATTTTAATTTGCTTAACACTGTGATTTACAATAAAATACACATTTTAATTTCAAGTTCAATTAGTGTCAGAGTGGGACATAATCCTTTATTTCACCATTGAGAACACACATCAAACCAGTCACTGTTAGCCGCAATTAGTTCTGATGTGTTCAGTGGTTTAAGAGCACTAACCAAACTAGCTTTCATGCAGGTTATTTTAGAAGGGTGGTTAGTTGGGCAGGAACTTGTTCTTGAGTTAAGGAAGGTGGCTTAAAGTTCTGACAAGCAGGTGGCTGATTAGTATGCAATATTAATTAATAATCTGTAATGTAAGTATTATTTTCTTTGAAGCACATAATTTTGAGAAGGCATCTATGAAACCTTTCAAACAGCAGGTGCCACAGTGAATGCCACTGTAAAAGTTTCAGCGGCTGAGACAGACATGTCTCGAGTTGAACTTTGTGCCATGTTTAGCCATAAGAAAAGTTTATTAAGTTTATTTTTATGCATACAGATTTAGCCCATAAGAACATATTTTCATGTTTGAATTGCTTCTCACTGGCTGTGCTGCAAGGTTCCCTGAGGACTAAATATCATAATGAAGGCTCATTTTCTCTTGTAGCTTCTTAATAAACACAACAGTATGGAAGTTTGGCACTGCCTTAAGACATTAAATTAAGTTGAATGGGGTAGAGTTCAGCCAAAATGTCCAATGCAAACAACCTTATGATAAATTTAGATGTTTACAAGATATTTTACTTGTAGTTCTGAATACAAAGCATGAGTTTGGTAGGGAAAAATAAATGTGATTATAGATGATGGGTGAAGCCTACCACTTAAAGGCTTGTTACGTATAGGCTTCTGTTTTTCTCTGGATGTAAAATTAAAACCAACATGCAGCCATTTTGATTTTGTTCTGAGCTTGTATTCTCAAGCTTAGTATCAGTAGGATTCCATATTCACAAAAAATATGAATTTATATTTATAAAATAAACCTGAGATATATTGCCAAATAAATTCTTAAAGACTTTCATAAATCTGATCTATTTAACAGATGTTTTTGGGGAGTCATAGTGCTTCACATTGTAGTCTTTTGAAATATCAGCTTCCTTTGAAAGATCACTCAGATTATATTTTGCTCAAAACTGTGAGAGGCTAAACTAATCATTTGGAATGAACCTAAATTCAAACTCCTAAGTTTAAACATAACTGTTTTCATGAACACCTCTGTGATGACGTTCTTGTGATCTCACATATTTGGGGTCTCACACATCAGATTCTATACAAGCACAAAATGTTTGTGTAGAATGGCAGAGTGGTTCCCCTGAGCATAAACTGCACAGCAGTTAATAATCCCATAACTGACATGATTAACAACTAGTTCAAAAGGTTTGTCTGTTTATTTGACAGAAATACAGAAAGAACTGTAGCTTTTGGCATGAAAACTGAACTTATGATATACTTATGATATACTGAAGTGTATTGGCCCTTGTTGCCCATGTGCATCTGCTGGCCAAACAGACCCCAGACTCCTTTAGAATCAAAGGAAAACATGTTGATCTTGCAATCTGTTCGTTTACGTCATGCAAATAAGTCTGTTTCCAGCTTCTAGACTGCGTATGCCGCTGGATTTGTGCTGCTGTTTATTTCTCTTTTCGGTATAATTATGTTGTATGTTTTGCTGACAGGGATTTACTGTGTGTATGTTTACTCAGTTTAGTACGGTAAGTTATTTGAAGAGCTAAGAACACCAACAACGCAAGTTTCCAGTGAAAGCTTCCAAATGTTTTAGGGTAATTTGATTGTGTCCTGTCTACAAAATATATGCAGTGTTTGCAGGAGTCCTTCATTACCAGGCAACTGGGACAAACTATGAAGTCTCACAGATGTACTGGTATCAGGAGGACCATCCGTGAAAGATGTACTAAAATGAGGATTTTGGAGATCTTCTGGAGTTTACAAGGAACGCAGCAGGGTGATTTGCATTTGGTAATACATTGAGATTTCAGATAGCTCATTATGTTTGTAACCCTGTGAGATGCTGGTCTCCAGTGGTGGAGGGTTTATGAAACATCTGCTACCTTTGGGTGCTTCCTAAATGACATAATCCCATGCACTGACAAATAATTTCTCACTCTCTTTCTCTCTCTGTCTTTATCTTTTACTGTGTTTTTTATATTGACTTACACTGTCATTGACAAATGAAGTTTGAAAAGAAAGTTTGCGTCTCAGAAACCAGGGCTGGATTGGATTTAGCCAGCAGAAGCTGATGATTGACATCAGGTGTCATTACAGCAGAACGAAACTAGTCGGCACAAATCAATTGTGTTGGCAGGAGGTGGGGTTTGGGGGGCCGTGCTTCCAGTCAAATGGGTATATTTTAAACAACAGCTTGCCAATGATGCTAGTTTAATTGCTTTGCTTGCTAGTTCTGCCATGCATATGCTAAACGAACGCTGTGTAATGAATATTTTACAGAAAATGTGAAGAGTCACAGCAGTACGTTTTAATGTTAAAGAGTTAGCGAGACAACAGTATTTAATAGACATGAGGTGCCTGCAAGACTACTGAAAAAAGGCCAAGAGATTAAAATGAACCACAATTAAATTACAATTATAAGCAAAACCATTCTTTATTTAAACAAAGACACTGGGGCAAGCTTACTAAAAGCAAAATCTAAAAAAAAAAAATCTTATACACACCTTCAATCCAGTCAAATCCAGTTGGCACTATTTTTTAATCTAAAAAAAAGGATGTTCTTCCACAAAGAACTGTATTAGATGCCAAATACAGTTTACGTAACAATTCACAGTAGAATACAATAGAACCTTGACTAGCAGATTCAAAAGGATTTGGTTTTTGAATGTAATTTGTGCATAATGTTGACATCCCACAACCTTTGAGTTTCAAAACCAACCGATTTGTCATTGTACCAACAAATGAGTGAAAAGTATAACAATGTGCAAACTAGAATACAAAGCAAAAACGTCCTTGGCTTGTCCAAACAAAAGAACACATGTAAACAACTCATTTATCATACAGGTCAATGTCATAATTATATCTTCAGTTTGCTGGTGGCAGTACAGGGATTTGCCCTTGTCCTGCCAGGAAAATATCATAATAAAAGCCTGTAGACAAAACTGGTGCAAGAGAAACAAAATTCACAGAAAGCCCATATCACTGACCCACAGCTACTCCATTCACATACAATGTGAATTAAATGAGCCACAACAAGGGGCTCAACCAGGAATCAGTTTGTTGCTGGGAACTGCAATACAATGCTGGGTCAAATGAATGACAAAGAGTATGAGAATGATCTTTCCATGTATAAAATTATGTTGGCATGTCAGTAAAATTTGTACCTCCTCCTTAATAATTGGAGGCCAATGGTGCACATTACAAATTATCTTTGAATAAGAAATAGATTGCAAAAAATTCCAATATTCTCACAAAACCCAGAATTTTAATTAGCCCAAAATCTTTTAAATATTTACCACAGGCAACTGATGTTCGACAAGAATGTTGATTGCAAACGTTGGTCAACTGCAGTGAATCCACCCCTACACGTTTCAACATGTTTGACTGATTCACAAGCTTGCCAGTATCCCAGGAAGAATATTACGTCTGGCTTGTCACATCTCAATCATGTTTAGCTGCACGGGTCAAATCAGCTCACATATTATTCTCATCAACAAGCAGCCACTGTATAATCAACCTGACATACCATCTGTCGGAACATCACAACCATCTGCACCGCAATCAGTCCTTACCCCTCAACCCTCAATCCCACAACATTGTGTCACTAATAGCAACTGTGCTGCTAATTAGTGGAATCATATGAGGGGAATAATCAACAGATGGCACCACAGGATAAAGGTGAGCTCTATAAATGAGATTAATCTCGCATGCTGACAAATTCCGTTGCTCTTTGAGATCGTCATGTCTTGATACTGAAAGGAGGCTATTAGTGTGATGTAATTTGTCAACCTGGCCAAAGTTTTCAAGCAAGCGTTCCTAGAGGTTGAATTGCACACATTAGAAATACTTGTGCTGGACTGGTGTGGCCTGTTTTTAGGCCAATTGAAATTTTCACAGTAAACAAATATTGGCTTTTAGAAATAAAGCAATACAATTAAATGAATTGCGTCTTATAAAGAGCTAGATTTTTACATTTACAATAGATGTGTAGTGAGTGTACGGATGAGTGTATGGATGTATAAGTGGTGCTTGCCTGCGCAGGACTCGCTGTGTAGATGTTAGATAGCTGTGCGTGGTTGCCAGGTGTTTTAATTGCTTGCTAGAGTGTTGGTAGTTGGTTACTAAGTTTTCCAGATGTTTGCTAACTACCAAATCAAAAGAACTCATCTCCAAATCATGCAAGGCCTTTTTTTCTTTTTTGCCCATTTTTGTTATAACTCTAGCAAAATACATTAGTTTGATTGCTTACAAAAACAAGCACAATTCAGAGAACTGTTTATAATTTATGCTGTCAATGTACTAAAGCAAATATGAGCAATTATAAGAAGCACTTTTAACACCAATGGATTTGACACATACATTCTCAGAGCTGAAAACATTAACATTCTTTGCTTGACACGTTAAGAGTTTTCAGCTTGTGTTTGTTAATTCATGCCCTTTAATACTGGAATCTTAATTAAACTAGTATGTTAAGATTTTCTGAGTAATGCAATCATGTTTCATTGCCTTTACTCAGTTAACGTCTAAACTAAGCATGTAAAGGCAAATTTATGCCTATGTGAACACACAAAAGTGGTGTGTGAGGTATACACACACTATACTAAATAGGTCTTTTTTAATATTTATAAATTATTTTACTAATAATACTTTAGCTTTGATTTGTGTAGGCAGCACTATGGGGGTGCCAATTTTCCAACATCTGCCTTTTATTAAATCTGTTAGGATCACTCAAAACCCTAAAATCATATTGCACCCCCTTTCACTGCTCAGGTCACATCAGCACTCTTGTATTCCTGCTGCATGTGCTCCAACATGATTGTAGAGGCACAGAGCTTGAATGCAGTTTCTATCATTGTATGACCCTCTTGTTGCCCCCCAATTATTTCCTGTCAAATTTCCACTGTCCGTTCTGGTAGCGCACACACACAAAACAACCTTGACACAACACTGTTTTTTCAAAAAGCTCTCTGTATTGCTAGCTCTCATGGGTTTTCCCATCCTTGCAACTAACATTGTGTTGGCATTAATTTATAAAACATATGGTCCTCTTCAAGTGCTTGTTGCAAACATGAGGGTTAGAAATACTATGACACTAATGACACCAAACAAGACACAGGTGGACACAATCAAGCTAAGAACAGGAAACAAAAAAATTCAAAATAAAAGCCACATAACTGTATATGACAGCAGCAAAAAAATATCAGGGCTGTTCTTGCACCTGTAGAGCGCTGTCACAGAAAACTAGGATCCATGCCAGCAACTGAGTGACTTTTTACAATCATAAAGTGTTATCTTTACTATCAGAACAAATATGCTTGATGTATGGGGGCATCGCCTTTGGTGGGGTTTGACATACAGAGGGCTCACAATTATAGCCTTCTGAAACTGCCAGTAAATTTTGACAGAGGTACAATAGGAAAGTTTGTGATGTGTTTTTATGGCATTTAAAGTTCAAAGTCCTCTTCATACAACCTGGCTCTTCGTTTCTCATGCTCAAATGACATTTAAGAATTAATTGAAGCTGGGAGAATTGTTTTGGCACACTTGGAGCTTAAAATGACCTTATCCGTTGATAAAGGCTTGGTCATAAAAATGTTAATAGAATATCAAAACTGGAGGTCACGTTGGTTTAGAGGAATATTGATTGACACACATTGATTGCACATGAAGATTATACTGATAAGAAGCAATTATTAGTTCATCGGAAATAGTGACAAAAATGGATCTATTATCATCTTTTCTCATCCAAGCAGGACAAAACATAAAGTCAGGACATAAAGGACAAAACATAGTCAGAAAAGCACATCACCTCTCTTTTAATCTCCTGCAGTAATACACTAAAACAAATTATGCTTTGTTTATTCTATAAAGCTGTGGATGGTTGCATTAAATCACTGCATGAGCGATTTCAGTAAAGCTAAAAGAATGTTTGGAGTTCTCCTCAGCTTTCCCAAGCTTTTGACCCAGGAGACATATCAACAGGGTGCAACACTCCAGTAACCCCTCAACCAGTCACATTTGAAGAATCTGTGGGAAGTGCAAATGTTTTCAGAACATTTCAAAAACATCATGAGCACGTTTATGTAACGTTTTACCCTCACAGAGGAAAAAATTAATGGCAATTTAACACCAATATGTGGGTGGTTCTTCAAATTGCTGCAATTAACTTCTTTAACTAGAGGTTTGAAGTTTACAGCTTCTGTTTGACAATCTATATGTGTAATTAAATGCTGAAACTAAATGCTGAGAAATGTTGCATAAAACTGTCAAATGTGTTATATTGAATGTACTGTTTAAACTATTTTGTTAATTAACCTTCATGAAATTGATTTAACATTTAGATTTGATTCACTGTTTAATGTATATAAGACAGTTTACTTTAATAGTAATTATTACCAG
>JBAJNP010005028.1:0-30650 GCA_036877545.1 Yasuhikotakia modesta
AGCCTCAGGAATCTTTTGCAGGTGTTTAGAGTTAATTAGTTGATTCAGATGATTAGGTTAATAGCTGGTTTAGAGAACCTTTTTATGATATGCTAATTTTTTGAGATGGGAATTTTGGGTTTTCATGAGCTGTATGCCAAAATCATCAATATTAAAACAATAAAAAGGCTTGAACTACTTCAGTTGTGTGTAATGAATCTAAAATATATGAAAGTCTAATGTTTATCAGTACATTACAGAATATAATGAACTTTATCACAATATGCTAATTTTCTGAAAAGGACCTGTACATCCATTTCCCTTTTTTTAATCAGCAGTACATCCATGTGCATTTTCTCTCCAATATTAACTTAGAGTCAGCCTACTTAGAGTTGATTGAACCAACTAATTTCAGCTGTTCTGAAACTGAAAACTCAAAGTTAAACTTAAATTCAGAGTTGGTTGAACCACCTTTCTGAAATGGCCCCTGGTGTTCTCTTACCAAAAGATGATGTTGTGATATTTAAATAAGACATTAAAGTAGACATTGGAGCTGCTGGCATTCTGCCTGCTAGTTCTTGAGCCTATTCTTATAGCGTTTATGCTAGGGCTTTCACTGGCACAGAAAAATAAGCATATTATTCTGACATGTCGGCAAACAAGAACAACAATGCAACTCTGAATAAAGTGCTCTTTATGTGCTTAACAAAGCAGTAGGTATTTCTATTTAATAAAGTGACACATGGAGTAAATAATACAATTTGTATGCATAAGTAAACAGTTTTTTTGCAGTGGGCAAACTACCTTATCTTTAACAGTTACTTTAACATATATGGAGTAGAACTCCATAACATATATTGCGTAGAAAATAATTTTCCGCTCAGGCCATTCTGTGTGTTAGGTTTCATTTTCGAAACAGGGTAAACTATTGGCTTATTTGCTTGAATTTGGCCTAAGCAACATGTTTAAAGTGCCCACTATCATTGCCTGTTACTCAAATCTGATTTATATTAAAGCTTCACATATGGATTCTAACAGCGCTTCTGCCTTACCTACATTACATTATAATTTGAATACAGACATTTCACATCATATTCTAATATCATATATGTAAAAATTCAATTTTTTTATATATTTAAGAAATATAGAATAGAAAATCATTTTCGAATGCATATTCAAATATCAAACAAAAGGTGATTACGGTTGCATGAATTTCCCCCCCTTAATTAAATAACTTAATAACTTAACCCAATAAGAAAAATAACTGCTTGGTGCGGAACACAAGGCCAATGAACAGTTCAGAAGAAAATCAGGTATATAACTCAGTTCAAAAGTTTTGTTTGGAACGTTCAATTAAAAAGGATTTTGTCATGAAGTTCATTGAAATGTTCAGAATGAAAAAAACCCTGAAAAGTCTCTTAAACACAGCCCAGTTCGGTTTATAAACTTTGGCACCCTTGTGCTTACTTGTCATGCCCCGGGATGCCACAATATGCATATATGTTCTTATAGTTTTCTCTGCAATTCAAAGCTGTGTTGTTCAGTTCAACTGCAAACTGTTCAACTTTTTTTTTAAATGTATAACTTTTATTTACTGTAAGTCACTTTGGATAAAAGTGTCAAATTAATAAATGTACATGTAAATATAAAACAATAAATCCTCAGGAGTACCTATACCTTGCTAGCTGTCGCAAACTACGTTTCCCAGAACGCATTGCCTATTTCATTTTTGTTGTAAAATGCAGTATTTAACACAACACAATTGCCCATTGGTATGAAAGTGGTTCATGTTATGAAGAGGTGATTCATCATTACCATATTCTGAGGTGACCTGCAATATTTGAGTCCTCTGCAATCTAGTGGTCAAAAAATATAACTTTTGTGAAAATGCTTAAAAGGTGTCACGATTCAAACTAGTGTCTTTTATGACAATAAAAAGCTCTACCACTGAGCCACAAAGGGAGTAGTGTTGGGCCTAACTGAAACGCTCCAGAGGATGTTTAAAAGTGAGTGATGATTTATTTTAAAAAAACGGGTTCTTTGCAAAAACAACAAAACTAAACAGAAGTTCTTCTTGGAAAGAGATATTTGTAATAACAAAGACAATTCAATTTAGAATACAGGAAAAAAACAAACAATTCCACAAGGGGAGAAAAAATAAACATAATAATACAAGGACAAAAAAGGAAATGAAAACCTTAATCAAGATAAGCACTTGGTAAAATCTAGCAGCAACGGTCACAATTCACAAAACCCAAATGAATAACGGGAAAATGTCGCTTGAGTACTCAAACCAAAACAGGGCACAGGTGACGTAAATAACAATAACAAGGAAGAACTAAGGCAGTGGGGAACAGAGGGGAGGTCACAGGTCTAAAGTCACGAAGATAGACTGCAAGGTATTGCAATAACATGTTGTTTTGTAACTTCTTCCTTCAGATTCCTTGGCTCTTTTGGACCTGATCTATGAAAAATAACTAAATACTCCTTTTGTAATTGAGACAATGTTTTGTTTTAATGCAATATGCATTTTTCTGTTTATTTACCACTGAGTGGCAAATATTGTATTTGGACAGAGGTTGATGTGATTACTGATTTTACATGTTACTGAAGACTCTCCCAAGCTGCTAACAAATCCTGTACGGAACAGACCAAATGCAGTATATAAAGTACATTTAGCTAGAATTTTTACCTTACAGTTTAAATTTTTATTTTATTGTTCATTGTCAAGTTTAAATTTTACAGAACATTTTTATTACACTTCTTTTACTATTAATCCATATTTCCTATATTTTTGTAGTAGGTTCTAAAGCCTCTGTCTCTGTGATTAAAGTTGGATCCTGTGCTTTGTCTCGCAGCTTACACATTAAAGGGAGATTGTTGTCAGGAGTACACAGGTGATGCCAACGCTGTGAAACACACATGGGGTTAAAACAAATTTGTAAGAGTTTCAAAGAATTCAACTGTAGAAGCATTTTAGGTAGATTAACTAGAATAGCATTACCATAAATGGTTTGACATTTATTTTTATTTTTTTATTAAAAGGCAAAAATGAGAATGTTTTTTCCCCACCTTCTTCAGACTGCCTTTCCCAGCAAGCAGTCGGCCCAGTACCCATCCAGGCACCATGAGAACAGAAGACAGGGCCATTAACCAGCCTATTGCATATGCCCAGTCTGGATACACATACCAACGGTTAAATGTCAGAGGCTGATAGTCCACAAGAGAATAGACAAGAGACACCTGGGAATAAACACAAAAAAGAAAACATTTGTAGTTCTACCATATATATTGGAGTTAAACCATATATATATATATATATATATATATATATATAATATATACTTCTCTTGCAGTTACTCTCCCAGCCACTAGGGAGTCTGTCTGCTTCCCCTAGCTGTGTTGTGAGAACTCTCCCTGCCACTTGGTGGCATCAAACGGTGTGAACTTCTTGTTATTACTTCTCGTTAAGTTAATTTTCATCACCTGTGTTTTTTACTAAGTCTGGTGGATTCATTGAGTTGTGTTCAGCCTTGAGCCTACTATGTGTTGTCCTTGTTCTGTTTTTTCTATGATTTTTTTCTATGAAGCCTCCTGGTTTATTGTCTTCTGCACATGGGTCTTTGACAAACTATCCTCCCAGTGGGCCAGAGGTAGAAAGGGTTGATTACTCTAACTGAGAGACCTGGATTCGAGACCTAACTGGGAGACATTTTATCGTGACAGCAAGACTGAACCAGCAGTATGTTCTTTTGCAGCCATTGAATGCATCCTGTCTGAACTCACTAACCAAGCTGCAGCCATTCACAAACATGAACAGATATTAACTGAGATTCTCCAGCAGCTAAGACCTCAGGCCTCTCCAATCTCATCAGTCTATACCTCTGCAGATCAATACCTCTGCAGGTTCTATAGAGCCATCCTTACTGATGGGGTGTTCTGAGGAGGCAATGCAGCTTGTGAAGACCAGGTTATCACAAGTAGAGAGGAACAGACGCATAAGAGAGAAGTGCTGCCTGTATTGCAGCTTCCGAGTCAACTGCCCAGAGCGGATGGGAAAAGGCAGCTCTTGCCCAAGAAGAGGGGGCCTGGGTCGAGAGTAATTTCTTACCCCCAACCGGTAGCTTCTGGGCTAGCTCTGCATAATTCACAAATTAATTGGTCTACCAATAAGATAAGTGGGTGGGGGCCTAACTGCTGTGTGTCTGGGTTGTCTTTGTCATTCTCTCAAGTCACAGGGAATCTTTCCAGAATTGCCTGAGCCACCAGTCCCAACCACAGAGATGCTGGCCATTTTTTTACACTCAAGCAAGATCCTCCTCCTGCCTCTTCTGAGTTATCCTGTGTCCCCAAAGAGTATGCTGACCTCTATTACGTGTTCAGCAAGGAATGTGCTGCCTCTCTTCCATCTCACAGACCTAATGATTGTGCCAGAGAACTGCTCCCAGGCACTTGTCCACCTCGAGGAAGGCTATTCTCCCTATCAGCCACAGAAAGTGCCTCTATAGAGGAATATATCAACAAGGCCCTTGAAAGTGAATTTATTTGTCCTTCAACTTCGCCAGCAGGAACTGGGTTTTTCTTTGTCAGAAAGAAGTATGGCATCCTCACACCATGCATAGACTACCACGGTCTAAACCACATTACTTTAAAGAATCGGTACCCTCTGCCTCTCATGACTATAGCCTTTGAACTCCTACACGGTGCAACCATATTCAAAAAACTGGATCTTTCCAATGCTTACCACCTGGTTAGGATCCACGCCAGGGATGAATGGGAAGATGGCCTTCAATACCCCAACTGGCCATTATGAATATTAGGTAATGCCATTTGGGCTAGTCAATAATGCCATTTGGGCTTCTGTAAACCTTCTCTTGCAGTTACTCTCCCAGCCACTAGGGAGAGGCATCTGCTCTCTCTCCTGCAGCAAGCTTTGTCTGCTTCCCCAGCTGACATCAATTGATGTAATAACTCCTTGTTATTAGTTCTTGTAAGTTAATTTTCATCACCTGTTTTTTTCTTATTTAAGTCTGATGGATTCATTGAGTTGTGTTTAGTTTTGAGCCTACTATGTTTAAATGTCTGTGTTCTACAAGTGTTTTTATTTCC
Organism: Yasuhikotakia modesta; assembly: GCA_036877545.1. Taxonomy (NCBI): domain Eukaryota; kingdom Metazoa; phylum Chordata; class Actinopteri; order Cypriniformes; family Botiidae; genus Yasuhikotakia; species Yasuhikotakia modesta. The sequence goes on from JBAJNP010005028.1 coordinate 5,089, forward strand.
ATGATTAGTTTTTGTAAAATGCTACTGCCTTTTTGGTTTACTTGAAAACAAAGTCCAAGTAAAGATTGCCAATTCGAAAAGAGATCCAGGTGATAAAAATCATGACAAAAATGAAATAAAATTAAAACATTGTGCCATTCCTGTAGCTCAACTGGTATGATTGTGTTAGTGAATAAAATGAATAAAATGCAGATTACCAGGGACACTAGAGGAGTCAGGTATTTCCAGCACAGCATGAATATGTAGTTGGGTCTTGTCTTTGTCATGTCTTCAATTACATCAAGCATTCTGTCAGCCCCTGTAGAGAATAGGAGAGAATTTAGCATCACAAAGCTTTTAAATACTGTCACTGTAGTATATTCACAGTTCTGGTTTGACTCACCAAAGATCCAACCCATAGCTAGGGACTCAAGCACAGACAGGGTAAGAATACAGGCTCCAGTGCAGGCATAGTAATCAAACAACTGGAATACATACATCCCCCCCTGCAGGTCAAAATACAACATTACAATTTAAGATAAAACTTTCAGCTGCACGAGCAAACAGAAGCTGCTCTTAAAGGAACAGTCTGGAGTAGTTGTCATAATAAGTGTCATTAAATAAATTTATAAAAAACCAATGGGTTTGATGGTAACATTAATTTGGGGGTCTGATCTGTTTGTTTAATTTTACTGAATGTAATAAATAAAATAAAAAAAGTATGTGTCACACAACATCTTGCTTGTACATTATATTTTTTTCTCACACAGAAACACTCCTCTGACCTCTGTAACCATGGTGAGCTGTCCGAAGAAGCAAATAATGCAAAAAAAGACTACAAATATTTCCCGCCGTCCAGTTTTTCGTAGCACCATGGGGAACAGGTCTGCCACTGACGTTATCACAGCCTCCATCGAAACAAACTGTGGGATGCAGCACAACAACTATATTAGAATGTAAAATGTTTCTTTTCATTTTCTAGACATTTTCTAAAATTCTAATAATTTGTATCAATTGTGAATTATTGTATTAAATTCTAAGCTGTAGGAACACATTACTAATACTTTGGCATCATTTTACCTAGACATACAAATGAGTAGGCAGGATTTTTTGTGTTTATGGACATGACAGTTGAACTAATTTCTGGTGGGATAACAGCTGACATTTTAAATAAATAAGAATAGGAAGAGTAATAAGACAAAAATCAAGACTGTCATGTACTTTTTACCAACCAAAAAGTTATGAACTGCAGCTTTAATGGAATATTATAGGTTATTTTTAACCTAGTGTCTCTGTGCATTATGTTTGGAATGGATTACAATTACATTATCCTTAAATAGCATTACACAGTAGTATTTCAAGACTGTTAAATAATGTTTACTACAAAACGTATTTTCCTAATTGACCAATTTTTTGACATAAATGAGCATTTGAACAATACATGAGGAAATTATATATATGGCAGGCATTGTGGTAATTTAAATGACTAAATTCAGCTAAATAATACAAGCAAGCCTATGATCATGTAATGACATGCCCTGTTTCTCCCCACCAGCAGAAGGAGCCCTTGCCAAAACACTGACTGTTTGCTCCCTCTGCTTTCTGTTCCTGTTTTTACCCTTTCCTGTTTGGCACTATTTAAGCTGAGCAGATGCTCAGCGTCATTGCAAAGTATTGCTAGCATTCACTGCATACTGAGTGTTTATACCTTGTCTGTTTATCCTGTTTATGTTTCTGCCTGTTTACCTGTTTCACTTATTTTTGGATTGTTTGCTGCTTGTCCTGACCATTGCCTGTTTTTCATTTTGCCTTTTGTCTTGTGATTTGGATTTTTGTTCAATAAACTTTGCAATTTAATTCTACAAACACACGCATGGGTATTTCCTCATTACAGATAACAAGAGTAACAAAATGTTTCCATATTTTTATTTTTAAAAATACAGAAAGAGAAATTAGACTGGGCACTGACAAATGGTGGCTGATATCACAGTAGCACTGATAACTAAAGAGCTGCAGGCTGTAGAACACCTTTGCTAGATTCTATAACCCTCACATAAAATAGGGTACCGAAAGGGAAATAACAGGCTGTCAGCTCTAGTGAATTGCTTGTGTTGGGTGCCTTTCATTTTCCTGAGGGGATAATTTGCTTCTTAGGATCTGGGAGTTTTCTTTACATCAGTTCTCAGTGATACAGTGATATACCCTGTACTCCATGTCTCTATAGTCACAGACTTTCACAGATAGTTCACTGCTCATAGACACCCATATGCCAGCCTCCCCTTGGGCAATGTGTGGCCTTCATAGTGTTCTTCCATTTTCTGAGAGAAGGTCACTTTCCTACATGATACTAATAGGGGCTCAGCTGTTTATTGCTTGGGGAATAACAGAAAAGGTCACAAGCTAAAGCCGACTCTTGTAAATCCTCAGAAATCCACACAATTGTTACAAAACAAGCTTGCTTGTCCACATTTGCTTTGCAATATCTTGTAACATAGTTTAGTGCACAATTAGTCCTCTTGGCGTTTACTGTAGGAACCCCTAGTGTCACAACATTGACACAACAATGGGACAGATAGAAAACTTCTGTAACCTGTCTGTAACTTACTGCTGAATTGGTTCTTAATTGTGACTCTTTCTAGGCTTCTCAGCAGAATCCTGAATGAGTGGTGCACACCATTTCCTCCTAAACCCATATGAACAGGGCACTTAAATTTCACTCACCAACTTTCATTTCAACACTTTCAGTTTTTTCCTAATAAGATTGGCTTCCAGACTTCCAAAAGGGCAAATCCCTGGTGTCATAACATCAACACAACATCTCTCAACATCCCTTCATCAGAGAATGAAGGTTACTGTAGAAACTAAGTCATTTTCCCCCCATTGAGTGCAATCAGGTAATGATTAATCATGAAACCCAAATTGTGGGTATACGAAATTACGTAAAAAACACTTTGAGCAGAGAGATAAATTCATTTTTATGCCCCACAAGTTAGGGCTTTTTTTATACATGTTAGATTAAACTCACCTGTGTATCTAGACCCAGCAAAATAATCATGATGAAGAAACAAATAGCCCACAACTGAGGGAGAGGCATCATAGCTACTGCCTGTGGATAAGCTATGAATGCTAGTCCTGGACCTTGAAAAAAGAATAGTAAAGGTTTTATCATTTCATTAATTTTGTACTTTCTTAATACAACTTTTTGGTGGTTTTATATCTTTAAAGTTCAGTAAGCTTTCTGAGAAAAGCTGTTGTAATAAACACTCAAACAATTTATTTTTTAAATATTTGTTAAATGTTGCAACAGATCAGAGGTTTGTAACTGGATAAAGAATTGGGTATGATAAAGACATGACCTTCAATAATATTGGAAAAGATCTATAGAGCTGGTGAACCGTTGGATGCTTATGTCTGTGTATAGTGTGTTCATTATTTAGGGTAGGAGTGTGTTTGTTTGGGATGTTAATTTCAAATATTAACAGTGTTTCTGAGAAGTTGCTTCATACACACTTACCCACAATATCCAATGTGTTTACATTAAACATTGCAGTACCTGACTCTGCCACATCCTCAATGGGGACACCCTGCTGAAGAGCCATGAAGCCCAGGACTGAGAACACAACAAAACCAGCCAAAAAACTGGTGCCACTGTTCAGCAGGCAAAGCCACAAACAGTCACTGAGAACAGAAAAATAAATAAAATGCATTAAACCAAATCCCTTAAATTTACATAATATATAAACGTATATAATAGTACTCCTCATGTTGTATTTGTTTACTTGTTTGTTCCATTTTTCATTTTATGGAAACAATACTAACCTGTAGCAGTTGTTGTTGTATTTATTATAGCTGCCCAGTACAGTAAGGGTACCAAGACAAATACTGTAGGAGTAAAAGATCTGTGCTCCAGCTTCCATCCAAACCTACACACAGCATCCAGATTTGAATGAATCAATAATTTTGTTTGATGTTTAAAAGTTTCTTTTTGTACAGATTCTAATAATAAGGTACAATTTGTAAAAAAGAAAAACTGTTCAAAACTAGACTTTTGACGAGAGATTTAGTTTACAACAGAACATACAGAACATAAATATTTAAACAGAGAAATGTTACAATTTTAGACATCATCTGAAGGGGAGCATATATTGCTCTTAAACCTTTTCAGCATTCAACCTTTTCCCCAAAATACTTTTCAGCATTCATAGGTCTTTCCAAAACATGCAAGCTTCCCCTACCATATACACTTACAAACCCATCAGAGATGCTGGCTTTTGAACTGAATGCTGATAAAGCGCTGGAAGGTTACCCTCCTCTTTAGCCCAAAGGACGACATTTGTGATTTCCATCAGGAAAGTCAAATTTGAACCTGTCTGACCATAGAAAACATTCCCATTTTGCATTTCAAATGAGCCTTGGCCCTCAGGACACAACAGCATTTCTAGACCATCTTCCCATATGGTTTCCTTTTTGCATGATAGAGCTTTGGTTGGCATCAACAGATGGTACAAAGTGTATTTACCGACAGTGGTTTCTGGAAGTATTCCTGGGCCCATTTAATAATGTCAAAGACAGAATCATGCTGAGGAGTGATGCAGTGTTGTCTGAGGGCCCGAAGACCACAGGACTCCAGCAAAAGTCTTTAGCCTTCTTTAGTTCTCTAAATGTTTAATGATGTTGTGCACTGTAGATATTGAGATCTGCCAAGCCTTTGTTTTAAAGTTTTCCACAACATTTTTATGCTTTTTTTCACATCTTTACCTCTGAGAGTCTCTCTAAGACATCCCTTTTATAGCTAATTATTTTACAGACCTGATGTCAATTAACTTACTTAGTTGGTAGATTTTCTCTCAGCTAAATCGTTCTAACATTTCCGGAAATTGGGTATCTATTGGGTACATAATTGGGTATATATACCCGAAATATTTTGCTAAATGTGTGACTAGCAACTGATCTTTATGTCTAACATTACCAGTTATAAGCTTCTAAGAAGGTAGATGATGGGTCAGTACCTGTGGGTCAGAAAGACGGGATGGTTCAGGATACAGATAAAATATGATTCCCTGCAGAGCTCCAGGAAGAGTCAATCCACGAATCAGCAACACCAGTAACATCACATAAGGTAATGTGGCTGTTAAATACACCACCTACATACAATACAAGATTTAACAAATTGTCAGATAAAGAAACAAATTCATTTTTAAGAAGAAGATGAAAGAGTATTTAGAAACAAAAAACTACAGTTTAGTAATCAAAAATAAACAAAAACAAATTTTTTTTAGTTATATAAAATATATACTTGATTTATATTTTTTACAAAGCAGAAAATGCAGAAAAGATCTGGGGAAATGATTTGCACTAACAGCGTATTACACACAATATTCTTTTAAATGATATTCTTGCACACCTTGCCTGTTGATTTGACTCCTTTCCAGATACAGAAGTAACATGTGATCCACATTACAACAGAACACAGAAGAATTTCCCAGTTACATTTTCCCATCTCCTCAATACCTCCAGAGAGAGCCAGCACTCTGCGTCTGTACAATGTAACAGAAAAAATATTATGAAGAGAAACTAAAAAATAATTTTACTAGTATAAGACCATTTGTTAATGTTCTTGGAAGAGTTATATGATCATTTGATTTAATTTATTTACTCCCAGAACTCAGTAGCTGCTGAGGTTGAATTCATTTGTGTTGTCCAGTTGAGGGTCAGATTCTTTGCAGCTACATTTATACAGTCATCTAACACAGAAATAGAAAGAGTGCTACCTGTTTGTCGCAGTAAATTCATAATATTCCACAAGCGTTAACTTTATATTACGTGTTTTGATAGACGTGTATGGGGACAAATGATCACCTGTGTTCCAGGAGTTGTCACAGGTGGCCCACGGCAGTTGGGGGCTAAAAGAAAAGATGAGATAGAAAAGTGCCCAGGCCAGAATGATGATGTAATACATACAGCCGTACAGTACTATCAGCTGTCCTGCATAACCAATACCTGAGAAAAGAAAACAAACTAAAACCCTTGCACAGAAACTTCTCTTTCTGAAAATGTCATTACCCTTTTAGGGGTCATGTGTGAACTAAAACTGCCTCCATAAAAATCCAGTACAGATTTTTTTTTAATGAGAAGTAAAATTCCTGTTTAGGAATTACATAACTGTACATACATAACTGTATGAGCATGAACAAGGTGAGGACTCTACAATACTAAACGTTTTCTTCGCTTTATTGTTTTGTTAAAGTATTTTTTAATATATCTCTGGTATATGATGACTAATAATGATAACAACAAAACAACAGTTAAGGCAGGTAAATAGGGTAAATATTTTGGCAATATAATGGGTGAAATGAATGTGTGAAAGCCTGAAGGAATCACAACTGGAATTGAAAGGAACTGGATTAATCCACATTCATCAACCCAAGACAAATCTACACAATATTATAACAAATATTAGCTTCTTTTGTCATATAAAAGTCTGGCAAAACAAATCACAAAAAAAACAGCGAAATAATTTTTGTAACTCTTACCCTCAGCCAGTGGACAGAGACGACGCCAACATGTAATGCCACCTTCCCGTGTGTACTGTCCCATTGCCGTCTCTAACAGAAACAGAGGAATCCCACAGGTAACCACAAACACCAGGTAGGGTATCAGGAACGCACCTGAGAACATGCCAGTGCAAAAATATAACATATTTACTTTACATATTAACATTTAGCAACCTTTGATATAATAAAAAAAACTGAAAGCATTTGTGCATTCAGGCTGCCTCAACCTCCTCCATTCTTGTAGCAGAGGTAGGGAAACCTCCACACGTTACCCAAGCCAACCACATCCCCTGCTACAGCCAGAAGAAACTCCGCTTTACTTCCCCAGTAGCCTCTTTCCTCTATCTGTCCTTTTCTGCTCATATTGTTTTTCCACAGTGGTGGGTGAGGTAGAGAATTCTGGTTAAACATAGACCTGAATAGCAATTAGAATACATGATCTGACAAACAAGTAATGGAAAACAAGGTCATGATGAGCAGGTGGGCCCGTAGGAAAGTGTATTTTGCAAATTAAGTTGTTTATGTGTAAACTAATGTGGCAGGGAAGGTTAGATCTAGCCTTTGTTGTTGTCATGATATGATTGTTTCATATATGATAGTTTTTTAAGTTGGAGTTTATGCCATCTGGGTATGCCTCATTTTCTGTTTTCCTTGTGGGTGGGTGTGTGTGTGTGTGTGTGTTTGTGTATGTATGTGTTTGTGTTCATTTCCAAGTGAACAAAAGTGGGAATTCAAGTAGTGTTTTTACTAGTTGCCAGCACATCATTTGTGCACATTCCTAAAGTTCATGCAAAGTTTCAAAAATTGTAGAAGCCAATGTCTTAAACACTAAATAATTGAGACTACCCTAAATAAATTTAACTACTATAAATTTATTACTAAATTCCAGCAACAGATGTGTCAGCCTGGACTTCCGCACTACTGTACATTTTCCATAATGTCACATACCTGGGGCTGTCCACTCCCACTCATCACACACCTGCTCTTTATCAATCATTAAGTCATGCTATATAAATTGGTTCAGAACTCAGAACTGATGTCTTTTTCACCCCAGTGAACATTTCTGAGCATTTTCATTATTGGGTTATTGTTGCTACCTTTGCCTGTGTTGTGACCCCGTGTGTTTCTGCCTGCCTTTGTGACGCTTGTCTGATTCTTGTTTACTCTGTTGTCTGCTTCATGCCCTGATCTCTTGTCTCTTTATATACGACATCCCTGGATTGCCTTCACTATTGTGGTTTACTGGACTTTGACTTTTGCCTGTTTACATTTTCTAATAAAAGCTGCAAATAGATCCATCTACCCCTGCATCTACATTACAGGAACTTAGCCAAAACAGGATCTAGCAGCGTTAGGATCCACCCAGCTTTCTACAGAGCTGTTGTCACAGGTGTTACCTGCACCGCCTCATCCGCACCACCAAAGGGAAACTTATATACTAATCTAATCTGAATACTAATCTGGATTTCTGTACTACATTTCTCACAATGCCACATATATCATCAGGCCATGCTATAGAAACTGTTTAAGAAGTCATTGCGAAGTCTTGTTTTTCCCAGGTTTTTCCCAGTTTTTCCCACAATTTTTTTCATCTGCTTGGTTCCTATTTAATTCTATTTATAACCACTCATCCAAATTTTTTTAAACAGTAGCATACAGTCCGTCATGTAACAGCAGATTGATGTTAGAGTTGCTTTCAATAACTTGTTATTACTGCCATCCATATCATTTTTCGTATTTTAAACCATCAAACTTCATGGCCTTCCATTGTTGACACCTATTTATCACTTAATCATTCAGCTTTCCTTTTAACCAGTCATAAGTACTATTCACACAGGATTAGTTTTATCTTGCACAGGATTAGTATATAATTGTACTTGAATTTAATGACTTATCTCCCAGATATGATGTCAAAGCAGTGTGTAACATTATATCCATGTTATAGGTTTATATTTGAAGGTATATATGTAGGAGAAGAAATTGCCTTGCCGCATGCCGCTATGCATGTCATTCATCTCCATCTAATCATTCATTTTTCTCTGCTCGTCTCGTGGCGTTCAGCTTTCACTTTCTGCAAATTGCATTGTATGATGTATAGCGATATCCAGCACCCCAAATACACTCAAAACACTTCAACGCAGTGTCCATTCTTCGTGCACAGAAACCTTAAAAATGATATACAATCCTGATAAAACTGGCTCAATCACAGAAATGCCGATTTGCATGGGATTAATACTATCACAGAACCTTTGTGTTCGGCAAAATATGGTAGGTAATTTGCGGGGGAATTTTTACTTTACAAATGACAGACATGGCCGATTTGCACGGAATTAAGATCACAGACAATCTCCGCAATTATTATAAATGACCACATCTTTTCCTTCCCTTCGCCTCTCTATTAATGTGCTTGGACACAGAGCTCTGTGAACAGCCAGCCTCTTTTGCAATTGTGTTTTGCCCTCCTTGTGAAAGGTGTCAGTTATCATCTTTTGGACAACTATCAAGTCAGCAGTCTTCCCCATGATTGTGTAGCCTACAGAACTAGACTGAGAGACCATTTAAAGGCCTTTGCAGGTGTTTTGAGTTAATTAGCTAATTATAGTGTGGCACCAGGGGGGTATTCTCAAACAAACAGTTCCTCACAATTACTGCTTGTTTTTTCATGTTGTCTAAAAACAAAGGTGATATGTCTGCAGAAAAACAATATACATCACAGTTTTGGTTAGATTTTTCAAATTCTCAATGACTAATATGTCTTAAAAGATGAGAATTGTTTTACAGAAATGTCAAAGTGCTATTGGCTGAGTGGTTGTGTTCTTTGACTACCATGCCAGTGTTCTGTGATTGAATCCCTAAGGTGCAAAATTCATTTGTATCAGTAAGGGGAAACACTGTTGTATCTTATTTTGCAATTTATCACCAAATAGCCTATAGCTTACATTTGTCACACATTACACGCATGTGAAATGTCATGCCATTTAGCCTACAATTATTCATATCATTATAACTCTGTACAGATCTCTTAACATCAGCTAGACCACACTTCTTTGTAACATGAACCTTACTGTCTGCACAAGTATTGACAATTTATGTATATCTTGTCATTGCTTGATTTTGGTAGGCCTACGTCTATATTTAAATGAAATATTTAGTTTTAAAATATCTGCAGTTTTTTTTATCTCCAGATGGACCTTCATCTTTAATTTGTGGTTTTCCATCTTCAGCAGGAGGTGCTCAAGTAGTTACCTAGTAGCTCAAGTAGTAGCTCAAGTAGTTACCCATACTGAATCTCAAACACAGTTCTCCTACGTCAGAGATTTTGACAATTCCTCTCCGCCACTGACAAGTCATGCTTACATCGATCAGCACATACTCTAAACATATGACATTACCTTGGCAATAGTAGCAGTACTATTCTTCCTTGTAGTAGTGCTTTTGTAATCTTCGTATAGTTTCAAAATTAGCTTTTTCTCTGTGGTGTCGTAAAAATCAGTGCTACTTTTGCAGTAATTTCTGTGAGTTTCTATTTTCGACAATCGCTGTTCTGGGCTTCTTATGCGCCCTGTGGGCATGGTTAACACAAGGTTTGATTAGAGATTAACTTTGATGAAACACGGCTAAAATATGTTAGTAAAACGGCTTCAGCCTTAAGTTGAAGCTCACGCTAGTTCAAACAAAGCTTAATCAGATAAGCCCTGCTATCATTAGCGACTTTGATGGAATACCCCCCAGGTGTCTTCAATATGAACCTTTCCACAATATTCTAATCTTCTGAGATACTGAATTTGGGATTTTCATTAGTTGTCAGTTACAATAATCAAAATTAAAAATAAACAATTGAAATATATCAGTCTCTGTGTAATGAATGAATATACAAGTCACTTTTTGAATGGAATGAGTGAAATAAATCAACTTTTTGTTGATATTCTATTTATATATCCAGTACCTGTGTATATATTGTAATGAATTCTCAGAAGTTTATTGTACAAACTCAAAGTGAAACAGGCACGGGTCAAACACACAGCAAACAGGGGCAACACAGGTAATCCAAAACATAAACAGTTCCAAGCAAAGGGGTCAGGGCAGGCAATAAACATCAAGGGTAATCCAATAACAAAGTGGAGTCCAAAAGGCAGGCAGCAAACAATCAACGGGAGGCAGTCCAAGGTAATAATCCAGGTAAGTATAACAGTAGTCAGTATACCGATGAGGGAGCCACAGACACTGGATTTGTTACAAAAATAAAGTGTACCATCATTCTTCTTTTAGTAATATTTTGCAAAACATGTCCCTTTAACCACAGTAATACTGCTGTTTACCTTAAGCAACAAATTGGTCAATATTAAATCTGCAAATAAGCAAGGGGAGCAATGGTTTTGCCTATTTGCCATCAACTAGGTTGCCATGTTTGTCAGTTACCTGCCTGGTACTTGTTTTGAATTGTTTCACCTGTGTTTTTGACCAACTCAAGCATTCCACAGCCCTGTAACATTAGAAGACATTGTTACAGTTTATGCATATTGTCAAAAAGAACTTAAGGTGAATTGCCCTAATATGGGACATTTTTTATATGCTGACTTCTGTAGTATATTACAATGTTAAGCCAACATATAGGAAGATGTAAAAATGTACAGTAATTTTATAGGGGTAAATTTTGGGGGAACAATAAACATTTCATTTCTCAAGTAATTTTTAAGTAGTGCACAAATAATTCAGCCAAAATGTTTATGAGTACACTGTTACACCCAAGGTAGATGACACAGCGGAATAATTTCTTACAGAATAATTTAATACAACCAAATTAACAAAAAACAAAAACAAGAAAGTCAGTATCAGTAATATAAATCAGCATTAAAAGCCAGTGAATGGATGCAAAAAGTGAAGTGAGGTCAGTGCAATGGATGTGAAACAAAACATAATGCCACAAAATTGGGGCAGAGCTCTGGCAAATGCTTAAACAACAGAGAAGCTGCGGCTCCTACAAACTCCTGCTCCAGATTTAAATAACCACCATAACTAGCATCAGATGTGCTACAGTCACGGTCCAATCACCTGTCACGAATTCGGCCTCTGTGGCTCCTTCTACTGGTTGTCAGCGGGAACCCTTACCTAGGGCTACATTACCCATATACCCCATACCTGGGCCACGCCCCTTCCAGGTGGCAGCCATTTGGAATTAGTGAATATATAAAAGCCTCGCGGTCTTCTCAACTGTTCGCAAAGTCTAGATTTTCATTTTCCCTGTATTGCCTATTTGGATTATTGATTTGGATTATTTATCACCACATTTTTCTCTGCCTGTCCCTTTTTTAATCTGGGCTTTTGCACGATTACTGGTTTTACCTCTTTGTCTGCCGCCTGAACTAAACTCTGCCTGGTATTGGTTCCTCTTTTGAATCTGCTACGTTTTACCTGTTTGCCATGTTTTGACCTTTGCCTGTTTAGGCAAAATGAGTTGCCAAATACATTTTCTGCATATGGACCTACTTAGTTCTGACTCAGAACCTGTAAAGTGAAAGTAACACAAAACATTCAACACAACAACAAAGATGAAAGCTCTACAACTATTATATTATTGGTGTAGCATTGAGGCATTTTTCTTATTCTCGAAGTTTTAATTAAAGATATAATGATAAAAAAAATAATGTGACTTCGCTATCATTTTACAGTATTTGACCAACAATACAAACTAATAGTCGGTGAATTAAAAGTTGGGATTTTGTTTGTTTTAACATCCTTATTTCATTGATATTTAAAAGTGAAGCGAAAGCTGAACATACCAGAGCAGGGAAAGCTCCCAGGAGGAACTGGAGACTGGAAAGGCCTGTAAAATGCTGGATATGTTTTGGGCAGGCTTATCTAAAGCCCCAAAACAGACAATAATTAGCGTAGCTGCTATTCATAACATTATGAGCATAATAAAAAGTTATGTTCATTTCGGAGGCAAGGGATGAATTATGAAAACTTAGTTTTGTAATCAACCTAACAGCATAACATGATCTATAGTGTCAAATGTTGCTCTAAGATCAAGCAAAACTAATAATGAGAAGAAACCTTTATCCGCCGCCAGAAATAAATAGTTAGTATTTTTGACCAGTGCGACTTCTGTGCTATAATGTGGTCTGAATCCTGACAAATTATTGCTTCTGTCTAAAAGGGCACACAGTTGCAAGGATACAAATTTTTCTAACTTGGGGACTCATGACATGACCTAGAGATAGAGAGGAGATAATAATATTGAGAAGAAACTCCTTAGCTGCTGGTAAAAACATTATCAACAGTTTAGTTGGGAAGGGGTCTAGCCTGCTGAAGCAGATTTATTTACACCAAAATATTCATCAAGATTGATCATGTTTCAGTTGGGCAGAGTACATCAAAACTGTTATTTGAAATCTTTCTATCTGATATCTTTTATTTACAATAACCGCCTTTGTAACTGACCTTATGTTTAGAAGCCCAAGCTTTAGGAGGTGTTTACGATGTCACTTGTAATCAGTAGGTTACTAGATTGGTTACTGGTTGCATCTAGCACATGCAGGTAGCAACTGAAGTGCCCTTGAGCTAGCCATCTAACACCTAACTAAAAAGTAAAGGCCAAACTTAGACAAATTTTGCAAATGGTCCTAGCGGTTTTATCCAACATAAGAACTGCTCCAAGCTGGCTGGGGTGCAGGCCGTCAGGACACTCGCAGAAAATATTCTATAAAGGCCAGGGTAACCCTATAAAGGGTTATTAATAAAGGGCAGTTTCTTTTCAGAAACTCAAGCTGCATCGAAACACACTCTGAATCACATGTCCAATCATACAATTATGGGGCAATGCGTCATAGACAGGGTGGCGTCACAACCAATAAGCTATAAATGCATGTGTGTTGCACAACTCAGGTTTGCAAAACAGTTTGGAGTTGTTTGTCATTCTGTTTAAACGATAGAGAAAGCATTTAAGTTAGAATGCCAAAGTCGAAGGAAAAGTCTAGGGGTTCTAATAAACAATTTAGGGTGTGTATTCTTCCCTGCCCACATTTCATTACGGTTGGTGATATACACACGAATGTACTGAAGGCACAGTTGTCTCCCGCTTAAGTAGATTCAGTCCTCGCTATAGTCACAAGAATCAGACAAGGCCAGTCACTCACTGTAAAACAGTTTCAATGACTTCAAGGCCTTACGGCAGCAGGGTCCAATGTGATACCTTTTGACATTCTATACATGAGGCCTCTACAATAGTGGCTCAAGACCAAGGGTTTTCCCAGAGGGGAAATCCCTTTTTGCAAGATCAAGGTCACGAGGCGGTGCGCCCACAGGGCCCAGTCTTGGAAGCGCTTGGTCGCCATGTTATGCTAACAATGTATGCGTCCCTCACCGCTTGGTGGGCAGTCCTGAGTGGTCGCCCAGCCCTATTTCATTTACAATTATTTAAAAATTGTACAGCAGAATTAATTTATCTTTAGTGTGAGAATAGAGGAGGTCACTGTGAGCTGATACAGTATCAGTGAGTTATGTTCAAGCTCAAGTTTATTTATAAAGCGCTTTTAAAGATGGTACATTGTTACAAGAAGCTGTACAAATGAAAAGGAAATATCTATGGATATTTGCGTTGTGATTTGAAACTTGAAAAAATAAAAGCCCACAAAACCAGACATAATAAACATACATTATATATACATAATAGATGGATAAAAAAACCTTGTGAGAAACCAGGCAAGGATGGGAGGGCGAGTTCTCCTCTGGCATGTTAAAGCTGCAGTCTGTAACCATGACTAAGATTAGTAAATAAGGAATTGGAATAGTAATGTAATTGTACAGTCCAAAATGGATGGAGCCATGGAGTAAATTGTTGTAGATTATGACAAAATGACATGGAGGGAGTTAAATAACATAAGTTACTCATAGCAGCTCTAACAGCAATTTGCTGTTACATAACTAGGGGTAGGCCAGATTGTGAATCCTCCGGAAACACCTGGTGTCAGGAACCACATTCAGGAGGAGATGGAGACCGGGGCTTCTGAAGCCCCTCTTCAGAATTTCAGACAACCTCAGCCTAATGTTGTATACCCCTGCATGCAGCACAATGTCACCGCTATTTGTGTTACCCTTCAGGATCACGGGTACCGTCAAGAACATGGGAAAACATGTTCCAAACACCTTGCACCAGGAAAACAGTGTGTGTGCATCTTACCCTTAGCAGAGGGTGAACGTGGTGGAATGGAGTCTGCAAAGATTGCAAAGCGGTTACGGGTAGCAATTCCGGGAGCTACCCGAAAGCTACACTAATTGAATTTATGTGATCAATTTACCAACTGTATCAACTGTATTTTATGTTTTAGACACTTTTGAATGTTTTCATATTGTTTTTTTTAGTTCCTGTGCAGTGGATGATGCTCCCCTCATCCGTGTCATCCCGGTCACACTACACCGTCGGCACACTCACCTGGTCTGCCGCTACTGGCTGGGCCTCCGTAATGCCCCTCTGCATTTAGACAATTAACAGAACAAACCAAAACCATCAAACACAGCGGGGGTGAACAGCATTATGGAACGTCCCAACTGACAATCCAGACAGGGGTGTTATACAGTCATTATATAGTCATATATAAAGTTATACATTTAACAGTTTTACCACTTTACTTTTTGTATGTTTACAAATAATATAAGGAAATAGCAATATGATGTTATATAACATTATTTATCATAGCATTTTAATGAATGTTGCAACTGTCCCAGGGACTGTGTCCCTTTGGACTGTTGGAGCCGTCCCCTGCTGGGGGTCAGTTGCAACGCTTGACTTTGTCTGTTTAAAATTTTAATTGTACATATACTATCATATGTACACGTTACAGCAATGTTGGTGGGTACCTGACATATATGGGTTTACAAAACGTGTTGCAACCAATCCCACTATTGCATTTATTGGGATATAGTTATTTTATTGCATTGTAAATTACACAATTTATTTTATTAAATTGTGTAATATTATTTTAAGTTAATTTGTACATCTAAATGTTTTTAAATGAAACCTACACTTCAACATGTGAAGTTATCATCCTGATCTAGGAAAAAAAATTTTGTTTCTCAGTTAGTTTGGTTTTAGTTTCAGCTGAAAGGGATCAGTCAATGAATAGCTTAATGCATTTGTAAAAACTTACAAATAAACAGAATTCAGTACATCCCCCACCACTGTGGGTAGCAAAAGTCTGGACATCAGTTGATTTTGATGACAACAGTGTTAAGATGAGCAGCACAGAAGGACAGATAATGGAGAGAGGGTACTGGGGAAGCAAAGCAGAGTTTCTTCTGGCTGTAGCAGGGGATGTGGTTGGCTTGGGTAACGTGTGGAGGTTTCCCTACCTCCCTCCCTACCTACAAATATGGAGGAGGTACGAGATCACCAGCAGCCTAACTGACTAACTTTTAGTTACTAGTGTTTAAATTATGTATTTTTGCACTGACATGTTCTCAGGTGTGTTCCTGATACCCTACCTGGTGTTTGTGGTTACCTGTGGGATTCCTTTGTTTCTGCTAGAGACGGCAATGGGACAGTAAACACGGGAAGGTGTGTCACAAATTGGGTTTGCATGTAGACGGGAGGCGGACCCAAACGCAGGGTTTTCTTACTGGTTTTATTTACACGAGGCATAATAACAGACAGACAGGTAATCCAAAAAGGCAATCCAAATACAACAATCCAAAATACGGGCAAAGGTCAGGGCAGGCAGCAAACATCAAAATCCAAGAGTCCAAAGTCCAAAAACCATAAGAAATCCAAAAACCAACAAGTAATCCAAAAACCAACAAGTAATCCAAAAAACCACGAAGAGAACAAAAACCACGAAGAGAACAAAAACCACGAAGAAAGCAAACACAAAGACAGAGGCAATACAACACATCGCGACTTCCTGTTTGCTAGCCTGAGCTTTTATACCTAGCAAACAGGAAGTCATGAACCAGGAAGCAGAGGGAGCCCAGAGACAGACCTGGAAACTTGGGCTCCTCCTGCTGGTCTATCGTTACATAGCCTAGGGAGCCGTGAAAGGCCAGGGAGCCTAGGGAGCCGTGAAAGGCCGGAGAGCCTAGGGAGGCTAGACAGGCCGGAGAGCCCAGGGAGGCTAGACAGGCCGGAGAGCCCAGGGAGGCTAGACAGGCCGGAGAGCCCAGGGAGGCTAGACAGGCTAGAGAGCCCAGGGAGCCGTGAAAGGCCAGACATACCAGAGAAATAAGGGAGTCCCTATAGACTTTGAGAGCCCGCCAGGGCGGCGCAGGAGACTTGAGAGCCCGCCAGGGTGGCGCAGGAGACTTGAGAGCCCGCCAGGGTGGCGCAGGAGACTTGAGAGCCCGCCAGGGCGGCTAAGGAGACAAGATCATCGAGCAGGGCAGATCTGGAACAGACAAACAGACAGGCAGAGAGAGAGAGTTGGGAGCATTCGAGTCACAGGGCGCTACCACAGTGCAGGGAGCAAGTTCAGGCATCTATGACCTGGGCCAACTCCTCAGGGGATGCTGCCCTCAGAGATTCTGCAGCTTGAACTGCCTCCTCTGAGGCCTCCTTAGTGGTATACGCTGCCCAGATGGCCCCCAACGCTACAGCCAGGATTAGGCTGGGTACTATTCCAGCAGGAACAGCAGCAATGTCGTGACTTGACATGGGGAGAGCAGCTGCGGGACTTGACACAGGGAGAGCAGCTGCTGGACTTGTCACGGGGGGAGCAACAGGAGACTCAGGATGGACGGCCATGACGGGTGCTGACACAGGATGGGTGGCCATGATGGGTGCTGACACAGGATGGGCGGCCATGACGGGTGTTGACACAGGATGGGTGGCCATGACGGGTGCTGACACAGGATGGGCGGCCATGACGGGTGCTGACACAGGATGGGCGGCCATGACGGGTGCTGACACAGGATGGGCGGCCATGACGGGTGCTGACACTGGCTTAGGAGCCATCTTGTCAAGTGTGACCTCTGGGGCGGCGGCCATCTTGTCAAGTGTGACCTCTGGGGTGGCGGCCATCTTATCAGGGGCGGTGGCCATCTTGTCAAGTGCGGGCTCTGGGGCGGCAGCCATCTTGTCAAGTGCGGGCTCTGGGGCGGCGGCCATCTTGTCAAGTGCGGGTTCTGGCTTGACGGCCACCTTGGGCTGTGGCTCTGTCTTGGCTGCATCACCCACAGTAAATGAGGAGCCACACAGCAACAAAGCCAAGTCCAAAAACTCCAATAAAGTCTGATTCCTCCCCTCAGTGGCTAGTAAATATTTACATGACCCATTAAGCCCATGGCAAAATGCATTTTTGAGAAACTGTTCATCATAGAAAGGGACCCGGTTGACCAAATCACAAAATCGAATAACATAATCCTCCATGGAGGAAAAACCTTGAGTTAGCTGAAAGAGCTGGTCAACCGGGTCCATGGATAACCCGCTGGGTCCTAGGGTGGCGATGTGTTCTGTCACGAATTGGGTTTGCATGTAGACGAGAGGCGGACCCAAACGCAGGGTTTTCTTACTGGTTTTATTTACACAAGGCATAATAACAGACAGACAGGTAATCCAAAAGGGCAATCCAAACACAACAATCTAAAATACGGGCAAAGGTCAGGGCAGGCAGCAAACATCAAAATTCAAGAGTGAGTCCAAAGTCCAAAAACCATAAGAAATTCAAAAACCAACAAGTAATCCAAAAACCAACAAGTAATCCAAAAAACCACGAAGAGAACAAAAACCACGAAGAGAACAAAAACCACGAAGAAAGCAAACACAAAGACAGAGGCAATACAACACATCGCGACTTCCTGTTTGCTAGCCTGAGCTTTTATACCTAGCAAACAGGAAGTCACGAACCAGGAAGCAGAGGGAGCCCAGAGACAGATCTGGAAACTTGGGCTCCCCCTGATGGCCTATCGTCACAAGGTGGTATTACATGTTGGCATTGACTCTGTCCACTGGCTGAGTCATAAAGAAAAGAAAATTTCCAAAGTTATTTCAATAAATGTAAAGTTTCCAACCATTTTAATGATTGTTCCCACTGTCTTTAAATACTGTGTGCTTCTTGCAGGTGATGTAATAAGAAACATTTTTTGCATTGTAAAAGCTATAAGATTTGGTTTCTTTAGTTAATTGAAAAGAATATTACACATGAATAAAGTGCATGACAGTAGGAAAAGAATGGTTTAATACATATAATAAGTATAAAAAGATATGTCAAAGTGCAATGGTGCACTTAGTGTAAGGTCATTAATAATTTTGACATTAAAACCTGTTGAATATTCTCATATATGAATATGCTGCAACACAATATACTTATTATTTCAGTTTTAGATGACTGTGTGAGTGTTGCTGCAAAGAATCTGACCCTGAGCTGGACAACACAAATGAATTCAACCTCAGCAGCTACTGAGTTCTGGAAGTAAATAAATTCAAATTGTCATAATGTGACAATTGTCAAAACTGCTTTAACACATAACTTTAATATAAAACATAAGCTTAAAGAAGTTAAAAATATTTCTAATATAATATTTTTCATTAACAATTTATCATTTTCATTTATAATTTATAATTGTTTCCATCACATTGTACAGTGCTGGCTCTCTCTGGATGTATTGAGCAGATTGGGAAGATCAACTGGGAAATTCTTCTGTGTTTTATTGTAATGTGGCTCATGTTATTTCTGTATCTGGAGAGGAGTAAAATCAACAGGCAAGGTGTTCAAGAACATCTTATTTATCTCTCTAATTTATCTAATCTTAAATAAATATATTTATTTAAGATTGATTGTTTATGATTCTTTACATGTGCATGTAGTGACTGACATAGTGACTGTACATATAGTGACTGATTTTAACATTCAATAAACTTAACTGAAAACTTTATTTTATCTTAGGAATTGGCTTTTTGTTATTTAAACTAATAAAGTGATATAAAATGATGAAACATATGTGTTTCTCATATTGTGTGTAGGTGGTGTATTTCACAGCCACATTTCCTTATGTGATGTTACTGGTGTTGCTGATTCGTGGATTGACTCTTCCTGGAGCTCTGCAGGGAATCATATTTTATTTGTATCCTGAACCGTCCGTCTCTCTGATCCTCAGGTATAGTACCCCTACCTGCTCTATATCCCCATAATACCCAATTACGACATATAAGGGCAAAGGCATGAACAATGGGTGATACAGAAAAAGAAAATTTTTAAAAATAATATAAATGTGAATAATTATATTAAAAATAAAAACATTCCTATTACTGCATTGATATTGCATTTTTTAAATGTCCATTTATTACTTAAAAAATGTTTTTCTCTATTTTTAATTATTGATTTAAAAAAAAAAGAGTGAATAAATTAGGAAGAATGGATAAACTGTGCTGTGCAAGATCCTGTTAATAACTTCAACAATTAAAACTCTGCTTCGATGAGTCTGTGCATAATCAGTAATGTTTGCCATACTAGGGACTGTATGTGGCTGTGCATTCTAAACAGTGGCACCAGTTTTGTGGCTGGTTTTGCTGTGTTCTCAGTCCTGGGCTTCAGGGCCCATCGACAGGGTGTCCCCATTGAGGAGGTGGCAGAGTCAGGTACTGCAATATTTCCTGTACTATAAATAGTGGATAATGTAGGCAAGCTAAGGCATAGAATGAGCTAACAATTGCAACAGAGAATGCATTGAATTAATAAAATATGTCAAGGGAATGTAATAAAGTCATTTCTAAGAACAGCTCAAAATGAGATCTCTCTGTCTGTCAGGTTCAGGTCTAGCGTTCATAGCTTATCCACAGACAGTAGCTATGATGCCTTTACCTCAGTTGTGGGCTGTTTGTTTCTTTATCATGTATATTTTGCTGGGCCTAGATACCCAGGTGAGTTTGAACACACATCTATACACAAGCTGTAAAATATTTTCTCAAAAAAGGAAATCATGGCCTTTAGCTTAAGCTGTTAACATCATTGATATAGTTTCTAAAAGATAAACCTCATCTGATGAAACTGCTGTGTTTTAAAATATGAATAGTTATGGTATGCTAAATATTTTAAAGTTTATTGCTATGGAGGCTGTCGTGACATCAGTGATGGATCTGTTTCCCATGGCGCTGCGCAAAGCTGGACGGTGTGAAATATTTTTTCTTCTTTTTTGTCTTATTTGTTTCTTTGGTCAACTTGTCATAACTACAGAAGTCAGTGTGTGTGCCTGTGTAAATGTAATGTATAATGTGTTTATACATTAATAAATTCATAAAGAATTTAATCACCATTTAAATTTAAAATGTAACTGGATAAGTATTTTTGTCTTTAGTTTTTGTCTAGAGTATTTTAGTAGAGTGTTTTGTCTGTATCAGCGGAAGAATTTACACTGTCAAGAAATAATAATGGATTAAAACCTAGGTTTTCAACAGGGGGGAATGTATGTATCCCAGTTACTTGACCACTATGCCTGTAATGGAGCCTGCATTCTTTTCATATCTGTAATTGAGTCCTTGGCCATGGGTTGGATATTCGATGAGTCACAAGCAAGCAAAAAGAAAGTAACCTTAAGGATATAATTAACCCAAAAATAGCTGTCATAATTTACTCACGCAGATATTGTCCCAAATCTATATCATTTTTTTCATTGGAACCAAATGGAAGTAATTTAATAAATTGAATATAGTGGCAAAACATGCTGGCTCATTTTAACACTTAATAAAGCGCCCAGCAGTGTTAGCCAGAAATCAAGTGGTTTCTTTTTTCATGAAAGAAAAATCAGTGATACTCTTGCTGATACTTCTGTGGGATTTATTGAGCTTTAAAGAGAATTCACACAACTGCATAGATTTTAAATGTTCTCCTTTTGTATGTGTATGTTTTCTAAAAATTTTCTTTTAACACACTTTATGGCCATGCACAAATAAAGCCTGTGATGCTCAGCTCTCTACACATCACAGGTGCTGATAAAATGTTTGACATCATTGAAGACATGACAGAGACAAGACCCAACTACATATTTATACTGTGCTGGAAATGTCTGACTCCTCTAGTGTCCCTGGGAAGTGTATCTGCATTTCATTCATCTGTCAAAAAGTCAGTCACTTACTTAAATATATCTAATTTCAAGTTTTATTATTTTCTATTATTTCTCATAGTTTGTCACTTTCTTTTGTACAATTGCAGGTATCATTTGTCTGTACTCGGGTGCAGTACCAGCCTCTGACATTTAACCGTTGGTATGTGTATCCAGGCTGGGCATATGCCTTAAGGCTGGTTACTGGCCCAGTCCTCCATTCTCCTGGCTCCGGGATGGGCTCTGGGACAACCCTTTGCAGGGAAAGGGAGCCTAAATGAGGTGGGACTACTATATATTATTAATTATTAAGTAAATTAGCTAAAACACTTAAAGGCTTTACTGCACTAAACTTTTGTTATCCTGTGTCGGTGTATCTTAGCGTTGGCAACACCTGTGTAGTCCTGACACAAACCTCTCCCTCACCTTTGAGCAACGAGCTGAAGCACAGCAAATGACATGCACTGCAGAGATGGAAGAATTATTCAGAAATAACACAGAAGAACATGTTAGCAGCCACAAAGTTTTTTGGGGGCGCCATTATTTAGTGTATTTGTAGCACTTTGTAACTAATTGTTTTACCTAGCATGTGTTAAGATGCTCCAAGATATTAGATTCCAAGATATTTTCTATTCTGTCGTTACTAGATCGAGTACAGCTTTGATTTGTTGATAATTTCACTAACATTCATTGGTTTGGGGGAGAGCTGAAGCTTAAGTGCTCCACATTAGGACTTTAATTCCTAAAAATTTAATTAATTCAGTGCATTCAAGTGTCCGTAAAAATGTAAAGTAATTTCATAGGGGTAAATTTCATCGAACACTTCGGGGGACAATAAACATTACATTTCTCAAGCAAGGGCACAAATAACCCCAAAATTGGGCCAAAATTGGTATATGTACACTGTTACCTATTATCAAAGATGTAACAAAAGGGAGATATAGTAGAATAACTTCTTACAGAAGAATTTGTTACAACCAAATTAACAACAAAATAAGAAATAACAATAAGAAAGTCAGTAACAGTAAAATAGATCAGTAATAAAAGCAAGGGAATGACTGCAAAAAGTAAAGTGAGGTCAATGCTAATGAATGGATGTGAAACAAAACGTTATGACACAAAGTTGGAGCGCGGCTCTGGCAAAACAACAGAGAAGCAGAGGCTCCTACAAACTCCCACTCCAGGTTTAAATAACCACTATAACGAGCATCAGATGTGCTACAGTCACTCTCCAATCACTGTGTCACGAATGCGGTTCCTGTGGCTCCCTCTGCCGGCCGCCAGCGGGATATGTCCCTCTTTCTTTGCGAAGTCTAGTTTGCCCTCATCCAACTATTCTGAGCGTTTTTTCCTGGACTGCTTACCTGTTGTGACTTGGATCGTTCTCTGGATTGTAATTGTTTGCTGCCTGCCTCTTGGACTCTGCCTGCCTTTTTGTTTATGTGTATTGGATTGCTGCCTGCCCCGTCCGTGTTACAGAAGACTTCGCCACCCAGGGATCCAGCAGCCATGAACCAGTTGTGCTTGGAGCTATCCGTGCAGTCGCTGCATTTGGAGGCGCAACAACAACAGACCGAGCGACTCACCGCCGCCACTGAGGAACTCACAGAGGACCTCGCCTGAGCTGGACAAGATATGATGGCTCTCCCGAACGTGGCAAGGGTTTCCTTATGCAGTGCTCCTTATTCGTCGAACAACAACCCACGTTGTACCCTACAGATCAGAGCAGGATAGCCTTTGTTTGTTCGCTGCTGTCGGGTAAGGCTTTGGACTGGGCCACCGCTGTGTGGGGCGATAATGGTTCTGTTTTCCCTACCTTTCATGCTTCTCTAGAACAGTTCAGAGAGGTGTTTCAACACTCGAGAGATGGAATTATAATGGATTATAAATAATTATTGAATAAATTATTATAAATTAATTAAAAACAAAACATACAAATCAAAACCAGTCTCGAATTTCCCATTACTACTGTTGGTCTTCCCGTTACTACAGTTACTGCCTCCAATGTGATAAATTTTGGCCTGCTATTGTGAGACCCCTATAGTGGTGGCTCAAATCCAGGGGGTTTTCCAGCATAATAAAGATCATGACACAGTGTATCTGTGTCTTAGACATGTGGAGGAAACCTTTATTTCCTGTCTAAGGGCCCTACCTATTTTGACTTTATGCCTGGTTTGGCCAAAGCACTTCTCTACCTGCAAGCGGATTATGTGGTTAAAGTTCCTTCCTTTACGGCCGGTAGAGTAAATACTCCAGGCATGCTGTCCTCCTCCCTTTAGGGATAAAGACCAGGTAACTACACTGTGTGTGTCCAGTGTGAGCATTGCACACTTATGGAGAAAATCTGCCCAGCTGTTGGTCTGTTTTGGCCCACACAAGAGGGGCTACCTGCTTCTAAACAAACACTCAATCCATCGATTGAGTGGGAAGGACGGCCACCCCAGCCTATCAGCGCTGCCGGGGGCCGCCGAAGATGCCCACGAGGGAAGAAGTCGTGCCATCGTCCCGTGCTGCTCGCCTCAGATAACCCTCAAAGCGGTGAGTCCCCTCCCAAATACTAACCTCTGTTATGATGTCTTCCAGCAGGTGGTGGGAGGGGGCACCTTTGCCAAAGCGCAGCACGAGGATGACCGGCTGAAGAATGCGTGGGCTTTAATCGGGCGGCCAAACCACGGGAGTTTCAGCCAGTCTCCTCGTCCCGGCTCCACCTTGGATGGTCGTTGACCATCCACCACCTCTGGACTCCACTCTTCTGGCTTCTCCTTGTCACTCCATCCTGCCAGCTCTGTCAGGCTCTTATTTCCCTCCTGTCTCCTCCATGGCTCCTTCGTCTCCACCCTGGTCCCAGTTGTTTCTCCTATTTCCTGCCACGCTGGTTCCCTCCTGTCTCCTCCATGGCTCCTCCATGGCTCCATGTTTTGTGTGTTTGGTTTTTCCCAATATTTTAAGCCCTTATTTGGTCTTCCTGTTCTTGTTTAGGTCATTTAATTTACCTGTGTTTAATTATTAGCTTTGTTATTTAGTTCATTCCTAGTTCTGTGTTCTCTGTTTAGTTCTGTTAATGTGGTTATGCATGTTAGGTGTTCTGTGTTTCGTGTTTGGATTACACATTAAAACCTATTGGATGATTTATTGTTAACTCTCCTTTGCTCCAGAACACATGCACGCTTAACTTGACACTGGGATACAACAGACTTTTTTCAGTCCTATTTGTTTCTCAAAATATGACAGCTGGTTTAAATAATTACTTCTAAGTCTATCAAATGTAAACCATATTTGTTTTTACAGCAAGATTAGTGATGAAAACAGTTTGAAGGCATAACAGAAGGACTGATAATGGAGAGAGGGTACTGGGGGAGTAAAGCAGAGTTTCTTCTGGCTGTTGCAGGACATGTGGTTGGCTTGGGTAACGTGTGGAGGTTTCCCTACCTCTGCTACAAGAATGGAGGAGGTACAGTTTAAATACACAAATGCTTTATTTTCTCAGATGTCATTATATGTCCATATTGCTGAATTTAATTGGAATATGTTTAATTTTAAAAAACAAAAGGAAACGTTTGTTGTTTACAAACAAATTAGTTTTGTTTGTAAGTAGAGCTGAAACGATAATTCAAGTAACTCGGCTTCAAGGCTTCGTTTAATTAATGTCACCAAAGTTCATCTATTTTAAATGTCTCCACTATCGTATCCCTCCCGCATCGTAAACTACTGCGCAGCTTCTGTGCCATTGGTTCACATGGGCTGTTGTAACTGACGCACTTTTTAAAGATTTATGTCTGTGCTGTAGCGTGTCAGCCGGTTTAGAAAGCGTTGTTTAAAACACTATCTTCCGCTGAAACGAGGGAATCTGAGCTTTAGCTCAAAGGTAATAATAAGTATAATTAACCGTAATCAATTACACAAATTATGTAGTATGTACATGTATAGATGTTTTACCTGATCAAGCAGAACTAATAATAACAATTTATTAATGTATTCGTCCAGCGAAACATTCATAATCGTACC
>JBAJNP010005029.1:0-30648 GCA_036877545.1 Yasuhikotakia modesta
CTGTGTGTGTTACTGTGTGTGTTACTGTGTGTGTGTGTGTGTGTGTGTGTGTGTGGTATGGTATGGTGTGTGTGTGTTTGTAACACTAATATAATATATCAACAGGTGGTACTTGATGATTGTTAAATGTTAATTGTACATATGATTAACCGTCACCTCAGGAGGCAGATGGCTGTGTGTAATAATGATTTAATTCCTCACACACTGATGGATTTACAGCTCGTGTTGTGTTACAATATTCCTTCATCTTCTGCCCCACAGATATAATTCTCTGTTGAAAGATTTATAAATGACAGTGTAGAGTAACAACAGATACACAACAGCCCACACGATTTAGAGGAAGGTTACAGGAGATTGTGTGTGTTTCTGTAAGAGTGTGTGTTTGATGGTTTTACAGTGTTGTAGTTTTGTCTCAGAAGCTTCAGTGGAGAATAAGTTTGTACTTGTTGAAATTGTTCTGCTCTGGAGGCTTTTCATAGATTGAGCTGCAGCCGTTGAAGTGATCAGATGTATAAGGGAATGTGTGTTTTCTGTATAAGGGACTGGCGTTGGTGTTGGGACTGTAGATTAACTTCCCATCACACAGAGAACTTTTCTTTTGTCTTGGTGTGTGTTTGTGGCTCTGTGAGTGATGGTGTCCTGAGGCAGTGCAGCTGTAAGAAGACACCCTGCCGGGATATTTAATCAGAGTGAATTCTGCATTAAAAATCACAGCAAACAAAGATTCCCACCTGCAGTATAAGGATCTCGGCTCTATAGGAGGCAGGAACGTCCTGTTGAGAAACCTGTGGTTGCAAGTAACAATGCTTTTTCCCAAAACAAAGCTTTCTCCATGTTCTGAGGTACCTGGAGATCCTTCGTGACCTGCTCTCTGTTCAGTGTGAGACTAAGTTACAAGACAAGAAGGTTTCACATTTACTTTTGACCGTAGTTAAGTCCAGAGGTTTTCCAGTCAGTGAACAGATTCTAGTAGCAGACTCTAGTGTGTGTGAGTGTGAGTGTGTGTGTGAGTGTGAGTGTGAGTGTGTGTGAGTGTGAGAAGTGTTTATGCAGAGATGTGAAATAGATTTTTCTTTAACCCACCTCTTCTATTCAAGAGGAGCTGTGGGGACTGCATTATTCTGTGAGCTCAATGGGCTGTATTTAACCCACTTTGTTAGAATGGCTGCCCCAGGGATCAAGAGTGTGTGTGTGTGTGAGGCAGTGAATGAAGGAAGCAGAATGTATTTGGCCTTGCTCGAGTATTTCATCAGTACAAAGATCCTGGATTTGTCATTAAACTGAAGTTATTGTGATCTGGTCACAGGTTGGCTGAGATTTGCCATTGGAAATTTACAAAGCTGTCAAGGAGACGACTTTTAGTGTTTAGATCAAATAAACCCAAATGTGTTTGTCTCTTAGTTCATTTTGTAAATGTTTGAGCTGAACACCAGTGTTCTCACAAAAGCAATTCTGCATCAGAAGTTCAGAGATGGAGATGAGAGTAACTGTTGACAGGGTGGGGGTTGATGTCTTTAGGAGTTCAGTTTGACCCTGCAAACCCACACCCAGAACCTTCTGAACGTCTTCATGTCATGTGGTGTATTTTACAGGGTAACATGAGCCATATAAACCATCTCCAGAGGTTGAAAGTTCATGGTGTAGGTGTGCTGGGTGACTGATTCATTTTCCTGCCTTAAATAATATTGATAAAACAACTGGAATTTGTGAAATGTAAGAACTGTAGCTGCTGTGGGCTCAGATATGCCAGTAAGGGTGTGGAGCTGACTGAAGAATGAGAGCTGACTGCGACACATCTGCGTTTAACGGCGAGTTTCGTAACCATTTGCTGAGACAGAGGGTACGCTGACTCTCAGTGACAGAAATAAGAACATAGTTTTTACAGTTTTAGGGCTCAGAAGTCATTAACACGTGTTCAGAAACAACTAACTATTGAGTTAGAGAGCTATCATGGTTTCCTTTCTGTTGTCTGGGTCACTAACTTAACTGGTTTCTTTATTGGGCCACAAAGTTAGATTTGCTCTTTGTTTGGTTTCCACAAAGAGCCATCAGCTGTTTTGCCGGTGCATCTGTGTCCTCAATGGAAACAGGTGTGTGCTGTGCTATTGATGAGGTCCAGCTGAACGCTCTCATTCTGGTCCAGTGCCATAAACGCTCAGTTTAAATGATATTTTCCTGAGACAATTAGATCTATGAACCTTTGTAAAGCGTGTAGCCACAGTTGAATTAGACATTCTTTGGAGACACATACCCTTAATTGTTTATTCTTACTTGTTTAGCTTTGATCTGAATTGGCTTTAGCATGTTCGCTTTCTTTTCAGGGTGAGGCTGTGGGCGCAAGCAGCTGTTGTTTGTATTTTTTTCATGCAGCGTCTGTCCTCTATGTCTGAAACTCTTGCTCTCACACTGAGCTTCAGCACTTAAGTGCCAGAAAACAAAGAGGAAAACCATAATTACAGCATTTGAGTCATGAAAGGATGGCCTGTAACAGTGTTAGCGGTCTCACCCGGCTGTCAGCACAGCTAATGACCTACTGAGGGATTCTTAGTTCTCCCAAAGTTCTTCCTGTCCAGGCAGCAGCCTTTACATTTTCATTCCTCTCACCTGTAATTGTAACAGGGTTTACCTGAACGCCGTTATTTGACAAACGACGGGTCGTCGCCTTCAGTACACACCTCAAATTCTTCAAAAATGCACCTGTGGTTTAAAGGCGACCAGAGCAAATAAGAAAAGTTGACTTTTGGGAAATGGCTTTGTACAAATGTAGACTCTGTGTGTACCTTTATTGTAAAAGGTACTGCGCAATTGTTTAAAAATGGATGATGGATTGACTTCCAATTTGGGGTTGAGACGGTGTTGCGTTTCTGCAGCGGCTGTGACAGACGTGTTGATAATGTGGAGAGTAGGGTGTGAGGTTGCGGTTTAGTGGCTCTGAGGTGGAGGAAATAGATTCTTTGGCCTGTTGTTATTGTAGCGGCAGTAATGTTGTAAATCCATTATCCAGTTATCTGCTGATGTAAGACTGTGATGTAAAGTGGGCCTAGTTAAGTAGTTTGTCCCCAGCTAACTAACATGGCTTTGGATATAAGTTGGTGTAAGAGGATACATCATTGATCCTGGGGGTGTGTGTAATGTTTTCATGTGGTTTTTGTAAAATGGTTTAACTCCTAACACTACAGCTGGGTGATGTAAACAGTCAGTGTCTGGGGGCTGCCAGTAACAAAATGGTTTCCATGTCTACCAGTGTAGATTTGTCAGTTTTGTTTGGTCCCTGTGTAGAGTTTGATTCCTGTCCTCCAGCATCAGAAGAGTTTACATGTCCTGAGTAACAGTCTGCTGAACGCAGGGCTGGGTGAAACCAGAGACAACATCCCATGAAATCCATACCGGCTCCTTTATTCTCCTGAATGAAAATGGGATTTGAATGACCACCACAGTACGGCACACAAGACTGCTGGGGCACAGGCCAGTGAACTGATATCTTTAGCTCCGGTTTATTTCCTCAACAACAATTCAGAGCTCATTCCTGCTCCACATATGCTTTTGAAATGTAGGATTTCATGATTAGGGTCTTTAAAAGATCACTTTTGAAATTCATTTAGTCTTGTGAAGGTAGATGGTTTTGTTGTTTTCCCTCGAGTAAATCTCCCCACTGAGGGTGTGAAGAATGTCTGTCCCCAGGGCTGGAGAGATCACCATCAAGAGCAGAAGGCTTAAGAACAAACACAGATTTGAGGAGGTCCTTAACTCATTCAGTTTCTCCTGAGAGTTTTGGGAATGAAAGCTGAGGTCAGATATGGAGAAGCTGTATCATTCAGTCTCTTCAGATGTCAGGGGAAGTCTATAGTACTTTAAAAGCTCTCTGTAGGCAGGTGCAAACACTCTAGTATAAAGCAACACCTTCTGCTTTAGGAGGTCACATGAAATGGCATTCTTGTTTTTTATCTCACTAACAGGGAATGTTCTCCTGAAGACCAGGAAAGTTAATAGGTTTTAAACATTCTTGTAGTAGAACTTTTGAATGTTAGAACTTCTTAAATGTCACATTTTAAAAATTACATGTTTGAATAACATTCTCACAACCAGCATTAAAACTGGACATAGAATGTTTTTGTTGTATAATAGAAAGTTAGTGGAAACATTCTTAAAACGTTGTTGGCTGACTCTCCTGGTTTCAGCTAGAGGCTTGTCAAGGCGTGCTGGGATAGAGCAAATATTATTCTGTCACCATTTCCTCTTATTCTCTGATTTCACGGGTGGTGAGTCAAAGCTGGATGTGTGTCTTTATTTTTAAAACACAATGGAATTTAGTTGCCATTTCTACATGAATCTCATGTCATTTTCAAATGAGTTCTAATGTGCCAAATACAAATTTGCATCTTATTTGCAAATACAAACACACTAGGAGTGGAAGTAATAGTTTTGAGTAGTTTTCCCTTTTGTTAATTCATGGGCTTGTGTCAACACTCTGAATGTTTGAAGACCACAACTCTCCTGTCAGTGAGCTGAGAGAGCTCCTCTATTCTCTGATGTAGGCCGGATGGCAGTGGGCCACGCTTTCAGATGCTGACAGAAACAGAAAGAATTAAGCCAATTGTGGGGTAGTTAGACATTTAAGAGAGTTTTGGAATCCATGCCAGTCCATTCCTCTACAGAGCTATCCCAGCAACCAGGGAACGTTCTCTAAAATTCTCAAGATCTTTCATATTTATCAGTAATGTGAAGGTATGGAGACAATTTTGGACACTTGTCTGTCATGTATTTGCTTAATACTTTTGGAGCAAATAAAATACTTTCATTCTGTGCCGATACGATTCTACTGTATGTTTGGAACAACATTAGTTTTATAAAACTAATCTTTTAAGAATTCTTAAAATACAGTGAATAATGAAACTTGTGAGTGTTGTAAGTGGAGTTTAGGTCAGTCTGAGTTTAGTCCAGGAAGAAAAGACCAGTAAGAAGTCTGGTCAGGTCTGTGTCTGGTGCTGACTGATGTTTTGATCGTATCTTACAACTTTAAACTGCAGAGTCATAAGTGTTGGGTTCCTTTTACCAGCTCTACAAAACACATGGAGTTAATGAGTTCTCTCCGAGGCAAGTGTCACTGCGGTTCTCAGCGATTTTTCCCAGATTATCATTCCATTGGCATTTTTATCTTGGGTTGAGTGGCTGGAAACCTAAGACGCTTTTAGAAATGGTTGGACAGAAACAATGAGGCCAGGGTTTTTTTCAGTGGGGCTGTCACTATTTGAGGAGTGGGCAACAGCCTGACAGATGAAGCACCCTTTGTCATGTTCAGTGTTCCTGTTCAATTTAAACCCTCTGATGTTGCTGGAGGCAAGATGTCATTCCTTAGATAAATTCTTACCCCATTACAAGGGATTACCTGTTAACCCAAGTAGTGTAGGTTATGGTGACATGTAGCTGTGTAGCGATATGAGCACTGAATTAGTCAGACTTAGTTTAAGTCTTGCAAACAAGCAGAAAGTCATTGTTAGACTTCCATAAGAGTCAGTTACCAAACATCAGCGTTTCATTTTGAAGCTATGAACATTTCATTCCTCATACTATGAAATTTCGTGCCAGCTTTTGTTTTAGTCATTTTCATGCATTTGATCATATACCCGGTCAATATAGTTTCAACACATCTGTGTTTCATCATTCTTGGAAAACGTAGAGAAATGCGACGCTTTAACCAGCGCCTTCTTACAGCCTCTGCTTACTGCTTACATGAAACATGTTGTGTATAATATACACAAGTTGTATGTATATCTAACATCAGTTTTACAATTGCAGGCAACCAATGTGTAAACAGGGTCGTAGTTTCTGTCGTCAGGAGAGAAATGAGTTTGTAGGCGCTGAGATCTGAATCTTAAGTAAATGATGTGTTTGTTGAGATTTAGGTCTGTAATCTGTCAGTTTGATCAGTGATAATTACAGACTGTGAGGGTTTAGGCGTCTCATCTCGTGTTGAGTCTTCACTAATAGCCCTCAAAGCTGATAATTAAAAGATTGTAAACTTCTTCAATCTCCACAACATAAACAACAAGAGAGTTTAGAATTGGTACACTGTGCCTTTAAAAGCGTGTCATTAGAGTTCTGGCTCCCTGGCATGGGTCACGTTAAAAGTGTGCAGGACACATATTGACACGTTTTGATCACAGTAAAAGTGTAAAGATTAAACGACTCGGAATTACGATTATAGAGACAGAATTTTATATTTTGTGTGGATGTTATATTTTGTGTCTATATGCCTGTTTTCTTTTTTTGCTGTTATAAATGCAGTGCTTTTAAGCTGTAGTGTTATCAGTGTGTGTATCCTCTGGGAATCGAACCTGGGACCGTTTGCGCTGCTAATGCAGTTCTCTACCAGCTGAGCTACAGGAACATGTTAATGAAACAGAAGCAGTCCTGGGCGAGACTGAGTGTAGTAAGTTGTGTGATATAGGTTATTCATTGTTAACTCTGTCATTACAGCATTGTGGTGATACAAGTCAAATCAATTTGTGTCTGACATCAGAATGTGAGGAATGTTGGAGGTATGGTGTGCTGGAGCCCGTGGACAGATGATGTTTATTAGATAAGACGTGAACAGACACTGACAGTCTCCAGAGAGCTTTAAATGAAGCAACTCCAAGACACAGCGGCAGATTCTGTATTTTATTAGCCCACAGGGTTTGGAAGATCAGACCTTCCTGCCATTTTTAAGTCTTGTGTGTGTTTGGTCTTTGCATGAACTGTGTGTGACGCTTAATGCACTGGTAACCGTTTCATTAATCAGGAATCTGATTTAACTGGTTCAGATTTCAGTTAGTGATCCAGGTTTATAACTGAAGAGTTTATTGTGCTTCTGAACAAATAAACAGATGCACTGGACGGGGATTTTCTGCTCATACAGACCCGTATTGTGGCTTTATTTTCAGGTTTGTTGTGTTTGATTAAGATTAGGTTGAGTTCAGTGGATGTTTATCGTTGTAACTGAGGTTATAATATTAGCTGTGCAGGTATGTGGAAGTGACCATGGCAGGTTTATGTGTGTCTCCATAGAGGATCACCTGAGCTCCTCTCATCTGAAAGGTTTGGAGATAATCTGTTCTGCACAAAGCTCACATTTTTCTTCCCAGCGTTCTCTGTCTTCTATTGCTTGATGAAAGACAGACGATTGTTATGATCTATGAATTCAATCTAATCAACTCTAATGTAGCTTTTGTACTGTTGAGATGTTTAGTCCTTTATCATTGTTACATTTCTTATCACATTCATTCAAGATGAAATGATCTGAGCTTTGTGATGCACATTTATGGTTTAGCTCTGTTCTCTTAGTTTGTTTCACTTGAGGAATGTTATAAGAAAAATGTGAGCCGGTATCTGAACAGAACAGATCTTCAGATGAATGCGGCTGAACTCTCTGATGTTGGCTCTGGGTTTTTTGGGTATTTTTGTGAACTTCAGGTAGAGATGCTTGACTGTTGTTGGAAGGGTAGTGAAAATTTCCACGATTTTGCATTTCATTGTTTATTTGATGTGAATAATCAAACACTTGAGGTTCTACTTATGCGGTGAGATTAATGAGGTTTCATCATTATGAAAGCTTAAGTCTGTAAGTCTGTAAGTATTGTGAAATGCTGTGAACTCGGTAACCTTGTGAGTCCCTGACTCCAGCACACTGTGTTCAGCATTAATCCATGTTCTGATCTTCTGAAAACCAAATGAAGTTTGACGCTAATTCATGATTATGCAAAACATCTGAATGAACAAAGATACTTTAGAAACTTTAAATTCTGAAGTTTGGGCACTCGGTGGAGTTGAGGTGAGGGCAGACAATTTAATTTTTTCCAGAAAGGTTTTTTTAGTTGCTTAGAACTGTTTTCACATCCTGATTGCAATCACTAAATAAACGGGTCTAATGTGCTGAGATTTAAATGTGCTGAGATTTCTGTCGTGGAGCTCATGAGCTGTAAACTTACTGAGCAATAATCTCATCGTCTTCCCCTGATTCCCAACAGTTTCTAATAATGATTTATATGAATGATTTGAGCTGTCGAGTCTGATTTCACAGGAAATGTCTGTCTGTAAACAGAAAGAGGATACGGCTGCTGTACCACGTTCTGCTTCTGTAGATGATACAGCGTGTGTAGTTCTCACAGCAGCCGTTTACAGTTAAACTGTCATCCATGTTAAGGAACTAGTGCTAGTAACTTGCAGTTTTATGTTTCAAACAGAGATGGCGGTAGAGAAGCAAACATTATGCTTTGCATCTTTAACTTTGTTTCTGTCAGATGTTTCTCAGATCTGAATGCATTCCTGCCATGCAGTCTGCTCTCCTGCTCTTACTGCCTCATTCTGTTACACAATGTCATTTAATACACCTGATCTTGGCTAAACAGGCCCTGAACGTTTACAGAGAAACTTCTTGAGCTGATATGAGAGCCACCACCGCTGTTCACCGCCTGTGAAAGAAACGCATCTAATTGGATTTGCATGTGATGGCCTAAAATTTCAAAACATGAACGCTGGTCTGTTTCATCTTTTCTGAAGTTTTGGAGTTGCAGTTATTGGATTTGTTTCTCCACGATTCTCAGGAGCAGATAAATGAAGCCCTGCAGCAGAAACAAACAAAGCAAAAACATTCCTTAAGTGACGTTTGTTTAGAAGCTGTAAGGATGTGGTTTTGTGTGGGAAACTTCACTGAGAAGAAATAAATGTTATGATTTGTATAATCTAGAAATATACAATCATCTTGAATTCTGTGACCTCGTTTTCCTTCAGTGACATCAGATCACTTATCATTTTAAGCTTTTTTTAAATGTTTGTGTACATGACCAAAATGATTCTAAATCTATAACTTAAATGCCCTGTAGATCCATCTGTCAAACGGATAAATAAAAATGTTAAACGTAACTTTGATTATGCAAATGTATGTAAGCTAAATAATTACATGATTTACACACACTTGTTGCACTTTGTGTGTTCCTGTGTGACTTCACCTGTTCAATGAAACTTATTCAGAAACGTTTTTCTCCTGTAAACAAACCAGCTAAACTGCCTCTGAACTGCAGTAAGTGTTTGAATGTTTCTCCGTTCCTTTGTGCTCAAATGAAATTACAGCTTCTAAAGTCCCTGTTACAAATTGTCTCTTGTGTTCCCTGCGGCTGTTGCTTTGTTTTATTTATTCCATTATGAATGATGCATTGTTGGCTGTGGGGGGGGCAGCTCACTGTCTGTAGGGTCTCTTCTCATTACCTTTGAAAAAGCTTCTGTGCTGTGGGGGGCCGGTCACGCAGGGGTCTGAATTCTGTCCATTCTCATGTTGAACAAGCGCCTTTAACTTCCTGCTGATTAATCTGTGATCCTCGCTGCTGCTGCTTTTAAATGCTGGTAAGCGCAGCGGCTGAAATCTCTGCAGAGGGCGGTGCGAGGGGCCGCTGCCCACCCTGCAGGTCTCCTTAGTAAAGCAGAGACGCCGTTAGGAATGCAGCCGGGGACAATGGCTCTCTCTGCTACTTCAGCACCAGACTGACGCGCTCAGATGTCTTTTCACAGCCAGGATGGGATCAGATTGAAAGCCATTAAGTTACTTTAGTGTCTTTTAGTAATACACTGTGGGTTCATAATTCTTGCATTTATGTTGGTTTGGAATAGCCAAATATTATTGTGTAAACCTGGATTAGGCTTTTTTCTCCCAAAACCAAGATACATTTTTTAAAAAGAACTTTTGGTGCCTGTTTTTTTTATTTGTCTGTCAGCTTTGTCTTCAAACTGCTTAGCAATGCCTTAGCAACTGCTTACAAACTTCAGATCTATTTTAAAACTTTTGGGGAAGGTTTTTTCAAATCAAAATGTACAGCTTGTCTTAACAAACGTGTCTTAACTAGTTGGTTAGGTAGTTGGTTATGTATTTTGCACACTTTAAACTTTTGTTATGTGGATTGCACAGTAATTATTTTTAATGTTTTAATTGGTAAATCTTTGAGTGATTATCTTTTAAGCAATTCATTTTACTAGCGTGTCTCATCTCTTGGAAAACGGCACAAACTTTGAACACCTTAGCCTCAGGCTCGCAGATTAAAGAACTGGTACACATTAGCTTTTATAGTCACGCTTCACTGTGGGAGTGGCTTGTTAGTGAGGGCCAAATAAAACAGCCTGGAAAACAATTTTTCTGAACCTGAACAGGAAGGATTTTTTTGAATCTATCAGATGTAAGTGAACCACCAGATGGTTTTGTTTTAGCGTTTGATGCTATAGTAGTAACGCCGCAGAACAGCAGAATGAACCCTTACATTTGTGTTTGTGGTGCTCAGTGTTGCTGGAGCTTTGCTAAGCTGTAAGCTGTGATTTGGTCTCTGGTCTTTGTAGACGGGTGGGTAATGCCTAGCTCCAGTATGGTTTGAACTCTTTTCTTTGTTAGGCATGGCTCTTTTGTTCCAGCAGGATAATTAAGGTGGAATGTGTTCTCTGCGGGGGGGTGGATAAGAGGAGAGAGTTTGGGAAGGGCAGAGGTAGGCGGTGTTTGCAGAACTTCTTTAAAATTTGGTTCAAGAGCCAATTCTTCCTCTCTCTTCAGTGACGTTTGTGCGTCACGTGGGGATAGTGGACTGTATGCAGGCCCTCTGGATCTCCGGTTGTCTGTGTTTTTGGCGCTCTGATTCATCAGAACAGCCGGATTTCTGAGTGGATGTCTGATCTCTCATTAATTCTGTTCTCATGAGCTCCTTTCCTCCTGGACACATCAAAGCTAACATTGTGTGCTAATAGTTATGATAATGGAGCTCTTCTGCGGGCATCAAAACCGCAGCACTACGTCTCTTGTTCTTTCCAGTCAACATGCACATTTTTACCCAGATGTGAGGAAAAAGCTCTTCCGTTTTGAAAAAAATGGCTTCAACCAAACCTAACTGGTTTGCTGTTTTGGTCTGTCTGTCACAATATCTGTTTATTCCACTCTGCTTGGCAAACACACAAACCTCAATCTGGAAAAGTACTTTTATAATCCAGTGCTCCAACGTTTGTTGGACATAAAGAACTATGAAGGCGTACAGCATTTTTGATGTCCTCAGGGAAGGCTGGCTTACTCAAACCCGGGAAAGTGAGTCAGTCTGTGGGGTAACAAACAACTGAAGTTTAGGGTCGTGTGATTGTAGGACAGGGCAAGTGTCTTGACTGACCTCTCTCATTTTTAGAAGGTTCTTTGACGTCCATCTACAGTGTATAACTTATAACATCCTGTCAGTTTTTTTAAGGCATAACTGAATCTAGCATTGTCACAATCTCACAGGCACACACAGGCCCTGTTCTAAAATCTAATGAGCTCACTTGCTGTCTGCTAAAAAATCCTAACTGTAGTGGGAACTCTGAATTGAGTGACAGGTTTAGTGTGCCCTCATAGACACCAACTCATACAAATAGTGTTGCAGGAGTTTGCTGTTACCACACTGCTAAGCTAATGATGTAGTGTCTTGTGATGTTGAGGTCTAATGTTGTTTCAGGATTAAGGATCATCCCATCTAACAGGAAACATTGTCAGAACGTTGACTAACATCCTTAAATCTCTCAAACCCCGGTCACATCTTGGGTCACGTACCCAGACGGGTGAAAATTGTGTGACCTAAGAGGTTAAGGAAGGAATTAGTTAAGTCTGATTTTAGACTAATGGGTAGGTAAGAACTAGGATAGAGGATGACCGGAGGAGTAATGCCAGCTGTAAGTGTTTTGCCATTGAAGCAAAGTGTAAACTCAAGACTATAAGCATCTGCTGAGAGATAAGCATTTTCTTGTGGGCTTTGCACATGAAAAGATGGTTCAGTCACAGTTGTATAAACACAGGATGGTGTAGGAGTTCCCCTTGAGTCAACAGAAGGAACTCTGACTCAAATGATTGTGTGACTGATTTCATTATGTGCTGAATCACTGATGTGTGGCAGATTCATTAGTCTCACTAATGTGCTTTAGGGAGCTGTTGAACACACTCAATTTAAAGAAGGATTAGGGACTTGTTAGTAGAATTCACATTGATGCATTTAACAGAAACTGGATTACAGTGCACTACAGTGAAGCAGAGTATACATTTATATCAGTTCATGTGTTCCTGGGGTTTCAAACCAAATCTTCTCCCAAATCAAGCAGTAGTTTTCCACCCTGATACTTTTGGGGTTAAACATACAAATGTTGTCTTTCTTAAATACACCCACAGAACATTCAGAGATGAAACCTCCTAAAACCCTGTTGTTTCACTTAGAGCGTTGAGATTAAATGGAAAGCAAAGATCTGCTTCTCTCAATTTTCTCCTGAGAAAAAGATTCTAGTAATCTTAAAGTTTTTGTAGAGCTTCACCAGAAATCTGTATTTTTGTCTCCCCAGGAATTTCAGAAGAAACATGAGACAAAGTTGATGCATAAATGATCAAACCGAGAACCTCAGTAAGCCTCCACAGCTATGAAGTAGCAGCAACAGTTTTCCTCTGCAGACTCTTGAAAGACGTTCTGGCAAGAAGCCTCAGAACTGTTATGGAACAATGGAAGAACCGATGAACTTTACATAAGCTGACAGCAGCAGAAATGTCCAAAGTCATGTCTTAACACATCAGTAGCTACTCCTTTAATTCCTCAGGTGCAAAAAACATTCTTTCTGTCTGTAACGTTTAAATCCAAGATCTTGTGTGTCTCAATTTCTATTTTTGCTCTTTATTTGCTGGGCCATTTGAAGCAGTAACAAAATGCAAGTCAGAAAAGATTGTTTTGTTTGAACATTGCTGTTAAATGAGACTAAATTATGAGGGTAGATGTTCAACAAAACGAGAAGGTCAGGTGAAATGAAACACTGTAAAGCTAAATTTAGTCCTATCTGACTGAAGTTTGTTGAGTGACACAAAGGAAATTGCCTGAGATGAAAGAGCAGGCAGAGATAATGTCTTGGCTTCATGCTCTTCAGTTTGAGGAAAAATAAAGGTTACATGATGATGTTCTCCAGTAGACATGAGGGCCCTGTGGGACCGGCGCAGGTGATGTTTCAGCCTGATTAATAGCTTCTTAAGTTCGTTAACGCTGCTAACAGGGTATGTGACACATAGTGTTTAGTTTAGGCTAACAGGAAACGCTGGTATTGACAAGAAACTTCCTACACTTTACTGTTTGACCCCTTTTCAAAGGCATTGTGCACTGTGGGGGAGACAAGAACGAAGGAAGACAAGAAATGGCCTCCTGACTGAGCCTGGGCTTGAACCAGGGTCCTTCTTGCTCTAGGTCAACAGTGCCATCGAACACCTCAGCCCTATGATGGTAGAAAGAGAAAAGCGGTAAGAAGAACTCATCGTTTCTTCAGACTGTGACCTGCACTAATGTTTGGTGGGAGAGCACAAAGAAACCAGCTATTGTCCCCTGGCAGATGGCACTTCTTTCACCCTGATGGTGCTTTGTCTGTAGAATGCAAGACCCTCACACCTCTCTTGAGAGCTTTTAAAGATCAGTGCCCTCTGTTCTCAAAACCCTTACTTATCTGGAAGTACATGCAAAGGCAACAGATGATTTTGGAGTAAACATCCGTTGCATGAAATTCCCAAAAGACCAAACACATGTTGTCGCTGTTATGAGGCGTCCAGTAAATTCAGCGGATGTAGTGTTTTCTGTCAAAGAACAGAAGAGTGTTTAGGTTAGAATTAGAGGTTTCTTTTGGCTTTTATTGTTAGTACTGTTGGGTGCAGATGTCGTTGAGGGACACGTATTCCTCTTCTCCAGATGTTATTACCTCTGATCACCACCTCCATCCTCCTCCACCGTCTGTGATGCGTGGAGGAGGTGAGAGTGACGGGAGTTGACAGTTCTTGGAAGTTTTCTGTGTGCATGAGTTGGTATTTCCACAAGAGTTCCAGTTTACAGCAAACAGGGTCTAATTTTCTTTCTCATTGGAGTCATATTTGTGTCATTCTCAGAGATGTTCCTGCATAATTGACATTTTCTGGAGGGTTTCAGGTCAACTTTTGCTAGCAGCACAGATTTCTGTTTTACTTTCTAAAAGTTCCAGGTTTTCGAAAGCACTTTACAGCTGTTGTCTGTGGAGGTCCTCCTTTGTCTGTCAGTAGAGCTTTAGGATGGCAGAGGGTCTTTTCAGGAAACGGATTGATGGGCATTTTAAAGAGTGACAGGTGTGAGTCTCTGTGTAGCTCAGTGAGGTTTGTTGCAAACAAAAGAGGTCACCACAGGTCACATGACCAATATATCAGCCTGGCTGATCAATCAGTTTTCCTACTTCAGAGCAGCAGTGTGTGTGTGTGTGTGAGATATATAACGCTTTAGAAATGTGCTACTAACATTATTGCAAAAACATTTTTGCTAACAGAACTTTTAGAGACTGTTAGCTAATTTGACTCTAGATAAGAATTCTGCAAACTATTATGGTGTCTTTAAAAATCTGTCAGTATTAGCACCATCAGTTGTGTGTGCATGTATACAAACATTTGTGTTCATTGTTCAGTTTTGGCAAGTGTTGGCTTGAGCTCACAGCTTGTGTCTTGTTTGCTTAATCTAAGCCTCACCCTTTGCTCGGTTCATATGACCCCAGAAGGGACTGTTGGACACAGACAGGCCACACCTCGCTCTTGACTCGGCCGTTCGGAAGTCTGAAATCTCAGCACAGGTAAATAATTAGCCAAAACGTGCTGCCCAGCCCCTCTGTTGATGAGACATAGGCGAGGTTTGTTCCTGCCAGACAGATGTGTGTCTAATGCAATCCGACCTCACTTCTCTTAAGCCCTGATGATGACAGCGTTTGATCGAGATGTCTCTGTAATGAGGTCAATGCAGGAATGTCTGCATTCAGCACCACCAAGTGGCCCATTGACTCTAGGCTTGGCAGCGCCCCCTAATGGAACTTTAGAGCAGCGATTCCTCCGTTTTCCACTATAGGAAAATGTTTCACAATTTTCCCACTATTGATGCTAAATTTTCCACCGTATGTTATTTTATTTGCTTGTCACAACAACAGAAACAGTACGTGATGCAGCCACTGTACATTCTGGTTTACTTACTAGTTTTTTTCTTCTGAATCATCCCATAAGATTTATATAAGATGAGACTCAACTTTGTCGTCATTACACATGCAGTTTAGGTCTAACCAGAATCAATCAGCAGTAATGTGTAGGATGTAGGTTATGATATTTACAGATATGATATAACAGAAATTTACAAAAATGTACTGCAACAAAGTGCAAATAGTGCAGTAAAATATATGTTGTACAATAGACAGTAGATGGTACTGGTGAGCAAACTGAGCAGTAAATGTTGTGCAGAAAACGTGTTGACAACAATAAGGCAACATTCCAAACAATTTTATATTGATACATTGATTTTTTTTTGTCTTTCCTTAATAATGAAGCTTTAAGAAATTTAATTCGGAAGTCATCACCAAATTCTTTCTCACATTTCACTGTGGTCTGACCTGATACGGCTGTGGGAAATCGGGTTTATTGTTGCCATGGGAATTACAATGACAAACCATTTAAACCAGTCTGGAACAGTAATGACTAACACGTGTGTGTGGTTTTAATGGCCTTTGTTTCAGCTCAGAGCTGTGAAGTGTTTGAGAGATTTGGATCTTCTCTGGTGTTTCAGGACTTTCCCAGAACCGTCAGACAAACATGCCTGCAGTTCATTCATCTGGTGCCTGTGATGCCCAAATAGTCTCACACGCCACCTCAAATCAGCCATTCCAGGTTGATTCGTACACAAAATGTTTATCAGCAAAAAAGTGCCTAAGAATGTTTCCATAACCTTTCATTTAAGTAACAGAACTTCAAAAATGTTATTTTGAAAGTTCTAGGAACATTTTAGTTGTTGTTAGCTGTTGTTCTTAGAACCCTGTTAGCTCTAATTCTGTTTTTTGTGAATGAGTGCTCATTACTTTTTTACAGACAAAAATTTACATCAATTATAAAGTTATAGAACCGTTTTTGAACTGTTTGAGAAGGTATTATAAGTGTATCTTTATCTTGGCTGATCTGTAATGCATTTCAAATATACTTGCCCTAAACAAAATGCGGTAACCCACTCTGGCTACTGTACATATGGATTAGATCTGTTCCTGTAAGTGGCTATTCCTGACTGAAACACACACACATGTGGACTGAATGGTTAATCAAACATCAGATACATCAGATACCGTCGTTCAGCTGTGTGTGTGTCGTACAGGTCCAGTGTGTTGATGCCTGTCAGATAGTGTCATCACTGCTTCTCTCTAAGCAGCAGATGACGGGCGTCTCTCTCTGTTTACTCTCTGTATGAACTGCATGGTTTGTGTGAAGGAGGCGCAGAGACGCTGACATGTCTTATTAACAGCGTGTGCATGCGTGTTTAAACAGCTGCATTGTGGCTGAAGGGGTGATTTTAACACTTTAGCTGTACTTGCCACAGATTTTGTATTATTTTTTCAAGCACTGTGGCTCTGCCCTCTGGTGGTGTAGTGTAGTAATTATCTTATGAATCTTTCACACATTTTATTCTATTTCTGATATCTGTTACACATCAGTATGACTTGAACAAAAGTTTAAATCTGATTCATTTATATCCAGAGTAAATTGAATCGATGTGTTCAGATTGATCAGCTCTGAATTAGAAGATATAAGTCTCTTGTCTAACAGCAGGGGGAGCTGTTTGTACTAAAAAAGCCTCGTGAGCTCTGAAGTTTGTCCTTAACCACTTAGATATCTAGACGTTCTTAGACTTCTTCAAAAAGGTTGTTGTTGTTGTTATTATTAATCAATAATAATCAATAATGATATTAATCATTATTATCATTGTGAAGCAGTAATTTTTTCCTTTATTTTGTTAGTATATATTGTGTAATGAACTTGTTCTGTTTTATTTGGTTTGTAGCAGAGGTTGAGTTAGTCTGGAGGTTGTGGCTGTGGGATGTCAGAACCACATGAGCGTGTCTGAGCAGGATGAAGACCCTCTGGGCTTCAGTCTTTATGGGCTTGTCTTCACTCAGTGTGTTTACCCACAGCACAGGACCTGATTGAAGCCTAAAAGCTACTTGTCAAGGAGAGGCCCTCCTTATCCGTGACACGTCCCTGACAGAGTCCTGCACACATTTTCCATCCTCCTGTTATAGACGCCAGCCTTGACCCATTCCTTCCTGTGCTGTTTGTGAATGAAGACTCAGAGCTGTGTCTGCCCAAACATGTTGTTCTTGAGTTTCCTGCAGCCCAGAATTAGCTTTAAACCTGTCCTGCTAACAGGAAATAATCTCAAAATCTTAGCTTATGTTCTTAAAGTTTTCACAATTTTATTAAAAAAACCTTCATGCAGTAAAACTTCTCACAACCCAAATCCTTTCAATGGCAAA
Source organism: Yasuhikotakia modesta (assembly GCA_036877545.1). Lineage (NCBI taxonomy): Eukaryota > Metazoa > Chordata > Actinopteri > Cypriniformes > Botiidae > Yasuhikotakia > Yasuhikotakia modesta. Next base: position 17,338 of record JBAJNP010005029.1, read on the forward strand.
ACTGGAAGTTCTCATTTATGGAACAAACTTCTGTTTGCATTCCTGAGCCTCAGGTTTGTCATTCTTCTTCTTTAGTTCTCGTAGAGGAACTTTGTGAATTTGATGTGACAGGACTGAAGGTTACAGGAAATTGTCAAGTTCGTTTTCTCTGTTTTTATGTTGAATAATTTTGACTGTTAATGAAAATTCTTTTTTTCATCCAAAACCATCAATCTCCGTACACAGAGAACCTTTATTGGTGTGATGCATGTTCTTGTAAAAACCTCAGACACTCTTTGACTAAACAAGTGTTTAAAGTCCAAAGATTCATATTAGTCAGGACGCAGTCTGTGTGGGCAGCATTTAGAGAGACAGACGAGGGTTTTTAGGAATGGAATGTGAGAACATTTGATTTTTAGTATTTGACAAAACTGTGTCTATGATTCTTAATTCCTAAAGTCAAAGCAACAGTCAGGTGGCAAGAATAAATCTGAATGGTTTTAATTAAAAACACCAGAAGACACATGACATACTGTGAGTGTGATTAGAAGTGACTGCGTGATTTAAATCAAGACCACCCTTCTCCCAGCAGAAGCCCCTTAACTAACTCTCACCCCCTGGGTTACCCCAGCCCAGCGGAGCCGCCCTGAGGAAGTGTTTAGCATGTCAATATCTTCCAATGGCTGTCCTGCTGATTTCTGTGCCCAGTGAACGCCCAGAGATCCAGACAAAAGTCTTCTGACCCATGAAGGTTCTGCAGACCTCATCATCATTGAGTTAAAACAGGATGTCCATCTGCAAACTCCTCAAACTCCTTATGTGTGTCAGACTGTTAGATGCTGTTAGAGTTTATTTCAGTCGGCCTATAAAGTGCCAGATAATGAAATGTTTGACTTTCCCTGTAAGTGGTTCAGTATGGTGTCTGTTTAGGGAGGGATTTAACTTGTTTGAAATTAGGACTTTGAAAGAATCTCACTCACTATTTTGACTCAAAACTGCCATGTGTGACCAGCAGGGTTCATCTTTGGCTGCAGTTAAAAGATCAAATCTAGTGTGCTAATCTAATCTATCAAATCTGTCTAATCCTGCTCTTGTTTTCCAGTTTAATCTGATTCAAGCCTCTCGTCTGCTTTTAAGTGGATGAGTTGATCCATTTATAATTCTCTCTTGTCAGGATCCCTGCTCTGCTGTAAAGCTGCTTGTGTGTTTTATTTGTGTACAGTAATGTGTCGCACTGCAGTCCAGTTAAAGTCTCGTGTCTGTATGGAGCCTGTTGTGCAGGTCTCTGGTTGCAGTAATTGCTCATTTAGATGTTGGATTTCTCTGGTTACTGGCACATGCTGGAACAGGTCAGATGCACTGAAGGATCTTCTTCAAAGGTTCTACGTTGTGGGTTCCTCTGCTTAAAAGTATGTAAACATTCAAGCCTGGAAGAAGAGGGACTTTGTGACCTTGTTGTGGTTCTGGATCAAGTGATGACAAACTTCAGTGGGGAAACCCAAAGACTTTATCTGATGAAGTTTTGTTGTTCTGTGTGGTTGTGTTTACATCTGTTTCTGTGTTCTAGATCAAGGGCATCTTGCTGCACTCATAATTTGTCTTTGGCATGAACTTACAGGTTCAGACACAGTCAGCAGTAAGAAAAGCTGTGGCCGGCGGAAACGGGTTGAGATGCTTCTAATTCCCCCATATTTAACTTAATTACAAGCACTCGAAGTTTCCCCTCACTTGTAAATTTAATCGTAAGGGTAGATTTTAAAGTGAAATGATTTGTTAAAGCCCAACTCAAGTCAAAAGTCTTGTCTTTGCAAACATTTGCACTGTTTTGTCTCTTGATGTTTCTTTGAAGAAGCTTTTTAATGCTTTGTTTCTTTTCATACAGAGGCGTTTAACAGTGAGTGAAAACCTTTACAGAAACATGTGACTGATGCTAGATACTTCAAATCTGTATGATTTCTCTAGAAATCTTCCTCCCAGCTACAGCTACTTAAATCATCCCCAGCATATTCAAACTGCATTTTTAGAAAACTATTACATGGGTTTGGAATGACATCTTTTATTTTTGATGACCTGTTCACAGACTCTTTAATTAGGTTACATTGATACTTACATAGCAGCTTTTATACCATTAGCTGAACAGAACATGCGGCTTTGATGGACACCACAGAATTTACAGGAAAGAAAACAGCCAAACTGGGAGGTGATGTTTTTTAAAAACAATCGTTTTCTTTCAGACAGGCCCAAGGACATTAACTGTACACATCCCTTTTTCAGACAGGAAATAGCAGTTTCCTCAGAGACGTTGCATTGGAAACAGTTTGCTGTGGATGTTGTTTTTGGCCACCCATGTTTTCTGGCAGTGCAGCCCAGATACCTGAGAGCTTCAAACCTCAAACTCACCCGTTGACTCTTTGTCTTTATTCTTACTGCATGTGACAAATAGCTTTGATGACTCAAGGTGTTAGATATACAAGCTGAGACTGACCCATCATTTTTCCAAACCTTTGTTTCTTCGCTCCTCCTGCCTGTAACAGCTACAGGATATTCCCATTCAGTCACAATGGAATGAGGGATTCCCCAGAAGATGCAACAATCGTTGCATACGATTGTTAAATGTTAAATAAAACAATCGTATCTTTAATTACTCATATTAAATCGCATCTGGACGGATGAACAGTTCATTCACCAGAGAATCTTTTGGCTCATGGTGGAGAGCGTTTTTGGTCCTGAACAATTGCCTAGAAAGGAGTCACTGTAAAGAATTGTGAACGATGTTTCCCACCCATGCTGGTCTGATATTAAACCCAGAACTTCAGTCAGTTATTGAATTATTAGCTGTGTGGGTGACGAGATGTTTGGTATCAGTGTAACTAGAAGCAGGTGTTAATGTTGTTCTCACAGTGTCTTGTTTCAGTGATCGTGTAGATGAAGGAAACGCTGTATTAGGTTCATTAACCTTTGCTTCCTTTGCTTTAGCGTATGTTTATGCTTGCATGTGTTTGTACCCAACAGAGCCTCTTGCCCACTGAGAACTCTCCACCACCTGAAATGGAACTGCTGTGTTAGATTCATTGTGTTCTTGGCTGAGGTTTGAGGAAAACCCAGCCCTTCTGCTGGCGTTTGTTAATGTCGTTCCCACACTCAGTCACTCACAGCTCAGCCGCTCTGACTGTCTCCTGATGGATCGCTCTGAGGGTTCGACTTCTTCATTGTGTCTCCAGGGCTTTGGCAGAGTTTGTAGGTTTCTGAAATATTCACATGGCTCAGTGTGACCTTTGACTCTGTGTCAGACGAGAACTTGAGCAGATCTCCTGCATCAGCGTTTTCAGAGTTTACATTAAATCCCTAAAGAGTGATTTTATTTTGACTCTTAAATCCTGTGTTCTGTACGCTGTGAGAATAAACATCATGCAGTGTTTTATTGCGAGTCCTTTGGCTCCATATTGTTTCCAGAAAGTTTTCAGTCTAAAAAATGTTATTTAAAGATCTTGCCAATAAGATGCAAGAAATTTCACATTTTTCAACAAAATTTTACAACAAAATGTATATCTTTAGGCAACTTGTTTTTCAACAGTTATTAATTTGTGTTGCGTTTTTTCTTCTGTTTTCTTCTATTGCTACCATAAATGTAAATGGAACATGTTTTCTCTTTTAAAACTGTTTTTTTGTAAATGTGTAAATGTCTTCATTGAAGAGATACTTTGGGAATGAATGAACCCAGTTTGTTTCTCTGTCACAGTGAGTCAGACTGAGGAATTTCTGTGCCCCTGTAAAGGCTATAAAAGTTGAAACGGTCTTCATTCCATCAGTGAGGACATTTAAAAGCACTGCAGCTTACAAAAGGACGCCTCGCAGCCATTTTTAGGAATCTATCATCAGAGACACTCTTTCAGTTCAGAGACAAAAGGAGATATAGCTACGGGGGAGGAAAGGTCTCAAACCCACCCAACAATGATCCAGCCCCCTGCTCTCCTTAAATACGTTACTCCTCCTCTAGATGTTTTCTGCCTGCCTGTGGGCTGCTTGTGGTGATTCTGCGGTGAGTCGGGGAACAGACTGTGTGTGGTTTGGATTTCTGATGAATGGGATGACAGCTGCAGTATTTGGTTTGATCTTCTGAATGACTGGAGATGATGTCTGAGTTCAGGATGTGTCTGTGTTTCATTGTACTGATGTTCCTGAAGATCCAGCACTCTCACGGATGGTTCTTTTATGGTAATTCTAAAGAAAATGATAAGGGCGTACAGACACCAGCGTACCCGACTACTGCAGGGCCCACGTCACAGCCGAGGACAGAACCAACCAAAACACCAGATACCAGTGCCTCCGTGACTGAGGTCCTCAAAGTGGGTGAGAAGTTGGGTAGGTATGTGGGATATGGAGATAGTTTTGAGGGTTCTGCTGGGGAGGGTGATTCTGGATTTTTGTCTGGTGCTGGGTTAGAATCTGTAAGTGGGTCTGAATATGTTTCTGGATCTTCTCAATATGAAAACCGGGAGGGCTATGATGTTACATCAACCAACCTGTCGGGTATCACTGGTGGAAATGCTAGTGTGCATGGAAATCTTGAACTGGGGAGTAATTCTAGCAAAGTGGACAAGATGGATGGACACAACACCAGCTTTGGTGACCCTGCAGACAGACAATTAAATGAAAGCACTTTTAAAAATGTTAGCAGTACTTTACTTGAGGATGATTTGAAGCATGAGAATTACGATAACACAGCTCAGTATTCCCTTGAATACTCTGTCTCAGATCATTTACTAACCACTGAAAGTGACGGCTCTGTTACAGCTAGCATGACAACATTCGTGGAAACCCGCCACTGCTTGCCTCTTGACTCCAAACTGCCATTTTGCACCAGATTGGGCGTGAAAAGTTTTTCAGTGCCTAATTTTCTAAATCAAAGCAGAGTGGAGGAGGTTCAGGTGGTCTTGAGCGAGTGGTCGTGGCTCTTAAGGTCACGGTGCCATCATAGCTTGGAATGGTTTTTCTGCCTGCTGTTGACACCACAGTGCGGCCCACCTGCACTGCCACCCCGTCTGCCCTGTCGCAGTTTCTGCGAGGTGTTGCGAGACAGTTGCTGGATGCTGCTGGACGAGGGTCGTCTCCCCGTGGAGTGTCGCTCTCTGCCTGAAGAAACGCATGCTGGGTATCGGTGCTTGTCAGTTAGTAACCAGAAAGGTAAAGGCCTGGTTAGAATGCCATTGGTTTAAAACACAAGATGCATTCTCAACCAGCACCACCTGTTTGTCTGTTTGTCGTTCACCAGTCACAAAGGTTTTGTTTGTCCAGTCTTGTGTGGTTCTCACTGTGTCTGAGGAGATGTTTGTGTACGATGCATGAAAGCACAGAATGACTGCATGACGCTGCCGAATCGCTCCTGCATGTTTATGTGGGGGAATATTTGCATGTTGATTCTCAAGGTTCCCACTTGCAAATATCTGGACATTTTTTTAAATTGTGCATTTTTTCCCTTTCCACACCTGCAGGGGTTGGAGAATTTAAAATCTGAAGTTACAGTTTTTTCCATTTTTTTTTCCAGTTATGCTCCACTGTGAAATATTCAAATGAAATGGAACGTGCTGTTTGTCTGTGACCTCATCTTAAATTACAGCAGTAACAAACAACTGGAAAACTGGAATGGGAATTCGGTCAAAAAAGTGTTTTACACATCTAGTAAATCCTCATTGCATAACATTACGTTTCTAATTCACAGAATTGTTTCAAATATTTACAAATGTTTAAGTTTTCCTAGATTTACATTAACAGTTAGATGAGAAAAATGTCTAAGTAAGATTTAACTTGAGATATAAGTCAGAGATGCTGTAAATCCTACATTTTTGGGTGTGTGGGTTTTTTTCTCAGATATAAATACAGAGAAACATCTGCACATGTAAATGTTTCTAACACGCCGGTTCTTATCCAAGTTCTTATCCAAGCCTTCAGATGGTTCAGCTCTTCAGACATCAGCGGTGTGGAGCCTCATATAGTGTTCAGTGCACACTTGCCCATGAATGCAGTTTAACTGCTGTTAAAAGTGATGATTTAAAAATACTATCAGGGAAGGAACAGAGGCTGGTGTTGTCAGAAGTTTGGTGTGTTGTCCTGCTGTTTCATTTTTAAATAAAGACTAAAAGGAGTATTTTGTACTTGTGCAGTTTGGAGAGACTTTGATCTTCACTTGTTTTGACATTAAATACGTTTCACGTGACTTCTCTCGATCTTGAGGTTGTTCTTGATCTCTTGTATTGATAAATTCTGTTGTTTAACGGCTGGAGGACAGAAGCATCTGTCTTTGAATAAGTACCTCTTTGTGCGAGACACAGTAAAGAAGCTTTCAGGTCCTTCTTTTGGCAGGAGAGACTTGAAGCAGAATCGCAGGTCCATATGTTCTGACAAAATTTATGATGGTAAGCCGCTGCCAACTGAGTCCTGAGAGCATGCTGTCTGTTTTTCAGTGGTTTAATGATAAACATCTAGACACACAGTTATAGAAAGAGCTGTCGTGTAGAATGAATGAGTGTGTGTGTGTTTATACACAAAATAAGCAAATAAAACTGATGGTTTCAGCTTTTTGAGGAGTTCACACATTGAGGTTCTGTGTGGCTGGTTTGTAATTCAATGCTGTGGTTGATCTTTCAGAAGAATCACACAGCTCATTAATTCCACTGTCTTGAATGGATGTCGTGTTTTTGGAGCAGTAGATGTGTCGTTATCACCCAACAAAATGAGAAGTTCTGATTGTGTAAAGTTTTCAAAACGCTGCAACATTTCTGCTGTTGGTTGAGCAAATGTTTCTGGGCAGAATGTTTAAAGAACAGATTAAAATAAGAGAGGAGAAAGTGTTTCAATAATGATAAAGCAGGTCACATTAGCCTTAAATAATGAAACCTAAATCTGTTCTGGGTTATATTAAATATAGTTTGTGGTTTGAGGCTAAACGGACATTTATTTCTGGTTTAGATGCCCAGATAACATCTAAGCACAATATTAATGTTCTGTTTTTTGTTCTGTAGAAAGTTTCTCATCATCTGTACAGGTCTGTAATGGTCTCCTAATGACAGCATGACATGTTGCACATGTTACAGGTTCCTGTTTTCTCTACATGTGAAGGTTTTGACATGTTTTAACAGGCGAGACTTCCAGGTGTGCGAGGAGGACTCATGTTTGTCTCGGGGGCAATAACACTTACATCAGAACTTATCCATGTGTGGAGAAGCTCAAATGTAACGGACTGTCTGGTCTTTCTTTAACTACAGCTGAGTGAATCTGTTCCAGTGTCCAGTGGCCATCATGAGACATCAGTTAGTGTGCAACAGAAACACACACTTACTCTGTTTACCCATTTACAGAGGATACTATCATTTTATAAAATCAATCAAGTATTTTCAACACCATCAGTCAAGTGTCACTAGATAAACAGACATTTTAATTAAAGTGCTAATTTTTAACCCTTTAGTAATGGGTTGTCAACAGGTTAAAGTGGGTTGGTAAAACATTAATGGGCAGTTGGCTTGTCTGATGAACTTCAGCCTTTAGTTTAAATCTTGTATTGTTGCTGAGACCTGCAGTAGATGTTCACATATGAAAGCTGATAGGACTACAGGGAGGGATGAATTCTCATACGCTCTCTGTGCATGTTTCAGTTCTGAAATGTGTTGCTTTGTGTCAGAAAGGTCAAAGTTGAGGGTTCTGGCTTTCATACAGCAATTTCAACAGGTCTGACATGTCTGTAGGAACTCTTGAGTCTTGTGTTCATTAGCCGAGCAGAACGTTGGTTTAGCATGTCGACTGTTTACACAACAGCACCTGAACATGTGCAGGTATGTGAGGTGAGCTTCAAACTCTCCGCCTCTTTTAAGCCTGTCATTATCCTGTCATCATCTAAAGACATGGTTTACGCTTTGAATAGTGAAATTCTCTCATGTCTAGTTAAGCCACCGCAAGGAACAGTGAGACATTATCCAGCAGAAACGCACGTCACAGCAGCACAGCATGTGAGGTGCTTGTGTTTCTTGCTAATCCTTTCATGTGCAACAAAGGCTGCAGGGATTTTGTTGCAACTCATGACAGCAGCAGCGTCTGAGGAGCTTGATGGTTCATATGTAAAGCCCTTAAAGACTTTGATCAGTGTTTGATAAACAAGACCATGTGCTCATGAGCAGCACTGAAGAGACTTTATCAGGTCTTCAAAAAGACAATTCATGCAAGTTCAAAACGTTTATTTTCCATCATGAAAGCAACTCATGGGTCCTCAGGTTGATGTCATGATAAATGTTGCCTCGAATATTTTGTGGTTTTCCATTCTTGGCTTTGTTAGTTCATATAATAGAGTTGATAGCTGAGTTGATTTTGTCAATTGCACAAGAAACATTAGAAACCTTCTCGAGTCAAGTGTGTGTCTGTTTGTGTGTGTAAGAGTGTGTCTGGGTGTAGGAGTGTGTGTATGTAGGCATCTAGCTGTAACCTCACACCTTTCTCTTCTCATGACATGTCAGCACACAGGCTCTGTGATGTTTCCATGTCAAACTTATCTGCACAGACAAGCTAAATATTGCCAGTAACTGATAGAAGTCAGTGTTGAGTTGATTGCCATGAGTTTGACGGTTTCCTTCTGTAGTTGTTCAGGACGCGTCATGAGCTCATCCAGCTGAGTGTGTGTTTTATAACATCTCGCTGATGTTTCCATTGAGTAACAACAATGTTAACAGTGTTATTTTGAATGTCTAAAAACCTTCCTAGAACATTGTATTAACATTGTAGTTTGATTATAAGTTAATGTGTGTGTTTTATCAGACTAATAAATCAGTGCTTTATAACTGACCCCAGCCTGCTGCCCAGCCATCACTGTTTCATCTTTATGCTAAATCTGATTACACTCTTTTCTCCTCCACAGAGGAGAGTGGAGTATCACTGTTGCAGTTAATTGGAGATCCTCCACCAGATGGCATCTCCAAACTCTACGGCCCTGATAACAACCCTGGCTATGTGTTTGGAACAAGCTCCAATGTGGGCTACTCAGCTGCAGCCCACCTACCCAACCCATTCTACCGTGACTTCTCTCTCATCTTCAACATAAAGCCCACTTCTACCAAGCCTGGTGTCATCTTCTCCATTGCCGACCCCTCGCAGAACATCATGTATGTGGGTGTGAAGCTCTCGGGGGTTCAGAATGGCAAGCAGAACATCATCTTCTACTACACAGAGCCAGACTCCCAGAGCTCCTACGAGGCAGCCAGGTTCTCTGTACCCTCCATGCTGGACACCTGGACGAGGTTTTCCATCAGTGTTCTGAATGAGCAGGTGTCTCTTTATTTCAAATGTGACTCTGACCCCCAAGTGGTCACCTTCGAGCGATCTCCAGACGATATGGACCTGGATGCTGGAGCTGGAGTGTTTGTTGGTCATGCCAGTGGAGCAGACCCTGATAAGTTTCTGGTATGTATGCTATTATCATCCAGTCATTATTTTGAGATCATGACATTTTTGTAAAAAGAAGTCCAGTCTAAGCTTTGCTCAGGCCACCAGCAGTGGTTTTGCCGCAAATGTTAAATGTGAGCTAAGAAAATCACTGTGGTTGACTGATGCTTGCAGGACCAATCAGAGACATGCAAACCGAGGCCAAAAATGAAACGCCCACAATTATTTTCTCACCCCCACATCATTTGTAACCTTTATGATTTTTCATGAAGAAATGAGTGATTTTGGGTCTGTACAATGGAAGTCGATTGTTTGGTTATCAACGTACTTCAGAATAACGTTTCTGCAAGAATGGTTTTTTGATACCTTTGAGAGATCTTTTACAGAATGTTAGTCAGTGTTCTAAGAACGTTCCCTGTTAGCTTGTGCTCTTGTCTCAGCGTTTCATGTGGTTTCTATTTCCTGTGGGAACGCTCCATTAGGAGATGACCATCATAATTACACCCCTGATTTAACAGGATATGATCTCTCTTAACTCGCTCATTAAGAGCGTGTGATTATCTGCAGGACTGCGGATGAGGTCTGAAGGTCTGGCCCTGTGCTGGGACTGTGAGAAGGTCTCGGCACAGGTCACAGTGTGACACAGAAGGGCAACTAAGACATGATAAGCTTCCTTCAGTGCATTCTGCTCCTAAACCTTTGACCTTAGCACAGGGCGTTCACTGAGACAGGCTTCCCAGCTAACAGTTTCACTCAGGCTTTTGGTTTGGTGGTTTAAAGTGTTACAGAGAAAATCTTTATAAACTGAGGTTCAAACCTTCTGCCTTTGTGAGTCACATGCCAGAACGACACAGACAGCGTGTGAAATTATACTGAGTAATTTGTCTTAGTCAATGACCCCCTTAATGAGACATTAAGGAGCAGTTGTCTGTGTGTCAGCCATTGCAGGTGGATTGAGGCAGCGTTGCCTGACAGATAATGAGCTGAATGTTATCACTGACTGAGCTGTAATTGTGCCCAAAACCATGAAAGGGAAAATCCCACAAGAAAACAGATAGCTGTGTGTTTGAAAGGCGAGATACACACGCTCTTATCCGACTGCCTCAGTTTCTGCTGTGGCAGGAAAAAGAGCCTCAAACGTCTCTGATGTTCATCTGCCCTACAGCATGAACTGTCACCAAACCTGCCATCAAAACAAGGCAACTGATGTATGTGTGTGTGTGTGTGTGTGTGTGTCTAGGGTGTAATTGGGGATCTGAGGGTGCTGAAAGACCCCGGGGCGGCTGAACGTCACTGTGAGGAAGAAGAAGATGATTTTGATGCGGTAAGACCTCATTTGTGTCTTAACAAAAGGACACAATCAAACTAAAATGAACAAAACTATCAGTGAACAATCCCTTGCATAGGTCTGAGTTTAGATTCTACATTCTCTAGGCGACTCATCTCAGATTTTGCTGTATTTTCATTGTCAGGGAATCTGTCCCAGTGTGTATAACGTGTGATTGTGACCCTTACAGGCCCTCCATCTGTCTGGATAACATTGTTTTGCACTCACTTTTTATTGGTTAACAATCAAAAGGGATTCATGCCTTTTCTTTCCCTCCATCTGCAGACATCAGGTGATGGAGCAAGTGGTGATGGATACGGAGAACCGTCAGTGCAGGTATGAAGATTGTTCTGTTTGTTCTGGAGGTTCTGTTGCTGCACACTTGCACACCTTTGGGTGGAAAGTCCCAGATGTTGAAGCCCATCTTTTCATGTCTGGTGCTACTAATCCAAAAATAGGTCATGTGAGAATTGAAATGAACCCTTGCTGCTGACGCAGGGCTCGTGTCTGAACATGCCAGAGCTAATCACAATGAGAAGAAACCAGGTGGCGCTTAAGTACACACTAAGGGATCGTCTATAAAGAGTCAGCTTTTGATTTAGGGTTTGTTCATCAGTGCTGAACTATAGTGTCATTTTGATCATGTTTAGGCCAATTTTAAAACTATATATTTGTATTTAGGCTGGCAGTTTGATGATTGTTTTTAAGCAGTGCTTTACCTTTTCTGTTTTTGTTATATTAGTTTTAAATATGTAAACAGGTGCTGCGTCTACAGAAGAAGAGGTTGTCCGTTTTATTTTCTCGAACCTGGTCATTTAAATTGTATTTGCCTTGCAGTATGTAATGTTGTAACACGCCTTGACAGACACAGAGAAAACACCAGCTTTTTCCAAAGCGCTATAAAGCAAATTTTCCTTTGTCTTACCATGGAATCCATTTTTGATGCATGCCACATTCCCCTGGGACATTTTCCAGCCTCATTCACAGTGAATTGAACTGCACTCAGTGTTTGGAAGGCATCTGAGGCGAGGGTGCCTGGTGGGCAGGAATTCTTCCAGGCTGTAGGGCATTATTGTCTCATGTAGGCTTCTTTGTGTAATCGAATTTTGTGAGATGATTATATTAGTAAGGGATGGAAAGTCTTGTGATGGTGGGATAAACATGAGTTTGTTTCCTCAACATGCAGTGATTCAGGCTTTGTCATCTGCTCAATACACAGAAAAACTAAATACACTCTGGACACGTTTGACATGATCTTATCATGATCTTAAACCTTTTGAACTAAAGGTATAATTTATGATATCATGGTTATTTGTGTGCGAGTATTTATGTTTGTTTATAAATCTGTGTCACTTTTGTTTGACGTTTTCTGGCCACTACATAATTCTTTCATAGTTTTGAAGACTTTGTGTGTTCAGACTAGCTGGGCTTCCAGGACACGGTTACTGAGGAGCGCTAGCTCTGGAGTTCATCCAAATCAAGCCATTATGTTCCACAAAAGATCCACATTAGTCTCAAGGCAGACCAAAATGCAAGAAAACATATGTCAGAAAATAACGACCCCCTTTCTTGTGCTTTAAGAGGTCCTCATCCCTCACCATAATTTCAGAGTCATGTGTTCAAGGTCAGTGAAGAAGCTCCGACAGCTGTCTGTCAACAAGTGTCTGCTGAGAGTCTTGCGTCTCACAGCAGTGTTGGCAGATGTTTAGCGACTCCTCCCTGACCAGCCGTCCTCTCCTGACCTCTATCTTTACACTCTGTGACCCACGGCCACCGTTCCTTGGTACGAACGTTCCTTTCATGCAAAAATAAACACTGTCAGCATCTGCTTACGCTGGTCATCTCAACATTCGGTGTTTCCTCAATCCCTGTGTGAGATCTGAGGATCAGAGAATCCAGTACCTGATGTCTGGTGTCACATCTGTAGCGTTCCACTGGCTTTCTCTCTGTAACAATATTAAGCTGTGTTTGTATAAACAGTGTTGATCTGCTCTGTCTGATTGGTAGTTTATATAAATGTGTATGATTTGCAGCTCACACCTCCATCTTCCCGGCCGATCCAGCAGCCGCCAGTGACCAATAAACTGCCTACAGACAGTGTGAAGCACGAATCAGGTACGTTTGTCATTGTTTCCTTGTGTCTGTGTGTTATACAATCACATAGTCTGACTGCAGTGTATCAGTGTCAAATGCTTAAGTTACTTTTAATACTTCTTTCTATTTTAAATGAATATGCTAAGAAATGCTTGTGTCCAAGAAGCCACTATGATATTTGTCTCCCTCTTCTGGTGAAAGAGATGTTGACAGTTTTAGTAAGAATTCTGAAGTGGGATATTCAGTGCTGTAATGGGAGGTTTAAATGAACACGGTCAACCACACAGTAACAGATTGTTAATATGTGACAGGAGTGTAAGCTTTCCTTTTAATAAGCAATTGAGTCTTAATGAACATTAGGTTCAGTCGATTACTCTTGGAGAACTTCTGACTCGTATGAGGGTTCTCAACAAACTGGCTCACGTGGTGGTTCTCAACAAACTGGCTCACGTGGTGGTTCTCAACAAACTGGCTCACGTGGTGGTTCT
>JBAJNP010005030.1:0-30647 GCA_036877545.1 Yasuhikotakia modesta
GTATTGTCATTGTGTTGAATGTTTGTACTAGAAGCTTCCAACACCAAAGAAAATTCCTTGTGTGTGCAAGCACACTTGGCAATAAAGCTCTTCTGATTCTGATCTCCACGTAGGAGCCTTCCTATTTGCCCGATTTGCACAGTGAGGTGTCTAGATCGTGGGGAAAGCCATACTCATCCCGCATCTTCAACTCTGCCACCAACTGGTGGTAACATGGTGGGTTTGGAGGAGCATGGCTCTAAGACGATGCGCCAGGTAGAGCAGATGCTAGCTAGCTATCTGTCCCCCCGTGAGGCATTGTCTTTGAAGGCTCCGTCCCTGCCCTTGAAGCTGTTACGCACCACCTCAGCGCTTCTGGGCAGGGGGTACATGGCTGCAGGTCAGAGGAAAGATTATGACAGGGCCTTTCTTCTGGACGCCCCACTGCTGCCATCATGGCCTCTTTGGTGACACTGTAAATTCGGTCGTCGAGAGGTTTCAGGAGGTTCACAAGCAGTCTGAGGCATTTCAGCGGTTCCACAGGGGGCAGCCCCATCTAGGGAGTTGCCTCAAACGCAGTTGCCTCAAACAGTAGAGCCCCTCATTGCTTGCCACCTTAAGCAAACATGGGGAGGCAGCCACCACTAATAGGAGAGCAGTTAGGCCGGAGGCTCCCTGGAGTGTTTCCCCTATAGGGCTCTGGCCTCGTCTCTCAGATTATACCAGAGGCTGGTCTAAAGAAACTGGCTCCCTTAAATGACGCGCCTGAAAAGCACAGCCACATGTGTCTCAGTGGGTCCTGTGCACACTAGAACTAGATTACAGAATTCAGTTCGATAATTGTCCGCTTACTTTCACCGGGGTTCTTCCCATTTTGGTGGATTTAGTGCAGGCTCTGGTAATGGAGCAAGAAATAGAGACCTTCCTAAGGAAGGAGGCCATTGAGGTGGTCCCCCTTCAGCAGAAGGAGTCTATTTCAGAAGAACCATTTCATTGTTCCCAAGAAGGGTTGAGCCCAAGTGGAGCTCATTGCCTTTGTCGAGACAGCGCACTGTCCCCTTTGGTTCTCTCTAGTTCATTTTAACACAGGAGGCTGGGGAACCTTCAGTCTGGTAAAGTTGCACTGTGCACATGCTTTTAAAGCTTTATTGCCGTGATTTACCCCCTCCATGTTCAATCACCTTGTAATTGAATGATTAGACAGGTGTTTCAGAGTGCAGAAATGCTGTAAGCGTTCCCATAGCGTTTTGACGCAGTGTCTCATTCCCTTCAGGAAACCTGGGTTACATACGTAACCTGAGATGTTTTATACTCATTAAGTTTGGTTGAATGAGCACAAAGCACACAATTAATACAAACTTTGTTTAAAAAATGATTAGATAGATAGATGTTCAAAAACTTCATGGGAAGAGACAGGACATTATATAATACAACTCTGATTTTGTTTGGGTTACATACAACTAGGATGTCATGAGGATGAATATATTATAGGATAATTTTAGGTAAACCGCTCTTTAATAGCAATAATACAAGCAAGTATGAAGCAGCTTTGAAACGTTATCTAAACCAGTTAGTCATGGAAAGTAAGCAGTATTTGTCAGCTTTAGAAAGTAAACCGTAGTTGTCACAAGCATCGATTAAAGTAAACTGGCCCTTAGAGACCACAATTATCAGTTGAGATACAGAGATAAAGTATATGTTGTATACTTTTTACAAATTACTTTGTACAAAAAAGTGCAAATAGGAGTCTGATTCTCAAAGATGATTGTATGAATATGTATTTATTATTTTTATTTCATTTAAATTTACAATATTTATTCTGAATCATGATGTAATGTTAATCATATGTTAAAAGAATGACTTTTTTGGCTTACTTATTTATATGATGCAACCAAATTAATTAAAATATCATGCTAATTGTTTAATTATATAATAATAATTAAGTGAATCTATTGTGATAATCTGTGAGAATCAGAAAGCGACTGAAAAGTATAGCACAGTCACATTTCGGAAGAAAGGGCAAAATATACATTGGAAGAAATATAGAATTATTTTAGAAAATGTATGGAAAATAAATACAGAATATGGATATAGAAGTACTAGAGCATAGTGAAAGATTTTACCTCATCAGAGCCCAAAAAAGATCAAGTAATCATCAAGACAATGCACTGGCAAGCAGTTAAGAGAAGCAAAGAAATCAAGGGTTAGGGTTTGAAAGACAGTTAAAGAAAAGTATATAGAAAAAGTGGGCCTTATACAACATGTTTTTCCTAAACAATCTGTTATCTAATGTACAGATGTATCAAACACTACCTAATGTACAGATAGGAAATGCTTATTAAGCAACAAGCCACAGGCCCTTCCTGTTAGCCAGTTCTAAAATGCTTGCAACTATTTATAGCTTCAATCACAAAATAATTGTCTAGTGACCCATACATTAAGCATATGTGAGTGAAGGTTTCACTGATGGCATGGTTTATGTTAGTGTTTTGGGTTAGTCTGGAATGATAAGTGTCCCTTGATGATGTCACAAACCTCCTCATCCTCTAGACGCCGCTGTGAGTCTGTGATGAACTTGATATATTGACTGGTCAAGGTCATCAGTTCACTATAGCGAGTTCTCAGTGTTACATACTAAGATGGAAAAAACATTTTTCATTTGAACGATTAGGAAACAAATGAGGTCATTTGGCACAGTATAAAAGAATAGTAGAATTTACTACATGAAAGCTACATAATTGTACCTTATATTAAATTATAAAAGCATGGATTGACACATTAATGTAACAATGAAATACACACACACATTTATACTAATAACCATTTACCAACCTCCTGAATGATGTTATCTGAGGCAGATTCCATCTTGGTTTTCTTCAAAGGAGATGTCAAGGGTTCTACCTGAGCTTTATAGGCAACCAACTGGAGTTCATAATCCTTTGGAGTTAATTTATTAAATGCATCAGTAAAAAAGGACAGTTTTAGGACTCTAGAACTGTATGTATGTTGAAAACATACAAACAAACATCTCTGCAACCATCTCTGCAACTCTGCTCTTACCTTAATGGTGTCAATGTAAGCTTTGGCATATTTCTGACACTCATCAACTTTGTCTTTGTTTTTCTCAATCTCTTCTAGAAGTTTCTGTGAAAAGGTCACCATGTTATAATCATTCTTTCATTTAAAAAACAAGGTGTATTAGATGCATTTTTAAATAGCTTTTTAAATAGAATTTATGTAAAGAAATATTTTTGATCCTGTGTGATGAAGCGGTCCGTAAGTACCTTCTCTTGTGCCAGTTGTTCTTTCAATGTTTTGCTGTCAACAATAGGCACTGCCTGGATCTTCTCCTGTCGCTGTTTGGCATCTGCAATCCAATGGATGAGCCAGTCATAGCTCTCCCTGTAGTAACCCAGCTGACGGCCCAGTTGCTCCAGTTCACGCTGACGTAGGTCAATCTGAGCAAAGACAGCACGCCAGCGTTCCTGCAGACTGCCTTGGAGCTGCCTGTAGTGGTCCAGCTCAGCATCCCGTTCTGTGTGAATCTGTACCATACGATGACTGACTGCTGTGGCTTTGGACAGCTCGCCCTCCATACTATTAAGCACTGGCTGCTGCGTTTCTGCCTCCACACGCATTTTCTATGACAATGAAGAAAATTAACAAACTTACTATATAATTTTACAGACATTTCAACAACTTTGAATAGAGCTCAACTAATCATAAACAAGAACTGTAATTTCAATTTTTTTATTGAAATTTAATAATGCATATATTATGGTTCATATAATTCGTATATACGACTACATTGTGGTTCATTTATTCAGAAACTATCAGCCAAAGGTTTTCAATAAGTGGGAAATACATTTTATTATTGTTGAATCAATTTTCTTACATAAAGTTTAAATAACTAATTTCTCTTAGTGTTTTACAAAGATTTACTCAGTGCAGAACACGTTACCTTGAGCTCAGTACAATAGTTATCCACTTCCTGGATGTTTGTAGGAACTGTGTGAACATCACGCAGGCGATTCTCATATTTCTTCACAACATCTTCTGCCCCTTGTGTATTTCGGATTACAAGTTCTATTGTCTTAAGCCTACAGAGGAAAGAGTTGCCTTGATCTAATAGTATGCATCAAACTATTAAAAAATGTATAAACACTATTGTATTATTGTATTAACTGGTACTTCAAACAGCAAATGAAGTCAAAAATCTGAAAGTGTGAGTAATCTTACTTGTCCAAGTACACAGAGGACAGGTTGTAGGTTTGGTCCATCTTCTGTACAGTAACATCTAGCTCTGAACGCAGTACTGGAGCACTAGACTGCCCTGGAGAGGCCAGGAGCTCCTCAGCCTTTTTAGCCACATTATCCAGGTTCTTCTTAATACCTTCCAGTTCCACTTGCACTTTCTGTTTAGGGCAGGAACAACACAACTGGCTTTATCGAATGTAAATTAAAATGTAAGGTGAGATTGTAATTTTTCTGTCATACTTGCTGTTTGGCAATCTTCTGGATGCAGTCTCTGAGAGGCTCTTTATCCACAGGTTGTCGGATGCGAGCTACGGTTCGAGAATCACAATCCTCAATCTGTAGCCGCAGATTTCTGATCTGTGTGATGTAAGTCTTACATATTGACTCATCCTGCTCACCTGTAAAGAGAACAGATGTGTCATGACCCTTTACTGACAACATGTATAAAATAAAAGTTATGAAAGTCTCCAGTAGCAGTCTTATCTGTGTGCTGCAGCCAACATTCATGGCACTTAGTTTGGTCACACACGTTCCATCATTGTGTTAATTATTTGGCAAATCTCTTGAAAACATGTCAAGGTCTAATTACAAATTTGTTTTTTTTTCTCATTCTGGGCCAAAATATGGACCTTGAAAAGTTTCAAGTGATTCAACCTGGTGCATGTCGAGTTTTAAGTATGCATATCCATACAGCTGTCTGACCTTTTCACCTGACAATGTCATTGTTGTTTGATCCATTTTTTAATACTGTATATAGAGGTATACTGTATTGATATTTAGGTACAAATAAGATAGATAATATAGACTACACATACACACTGATAAAAAAAAACATGCACACTTTGTAGATATGCACAGTTAGCTAAAGCGCACAAAACAATGACGAAAAAGCTGGCAAATGGATGTTTTAAATTCCAGAAATGATCAAACTTTATTTATAACTGCCTGCAGGAGCAGAATTCTGCTTTAGCTAATAACTCACCCTGTGCTTTGACAACTGCTCCTGAAATGGGAGTTTAACAATTAACCAACATCCATATAACTGTCTTCAAAAGACATGTGCTTTAGATTATCTGTAATGAACAATGGGATTTATCTGGGGGTCATAAGTGTTTCAAGGGTAAATTTTGCACCTTTTTCCAGTGTGCGCAGCAGGTTGTCAAAATGGTGTGTGGTGAGTTTGTAGTCCCTCTCAACTTGCATTTGCTCATTTGAATCAAAGAGATTTGAGTCTTTGCTGTCCTTCTGAAAATCCTGATAGTGAAGCTGAAGGTTCCTCAGAATCAGTTGGTATTCTTCAGGCTTCATCGTCCTTAACTAAAACAATACATGAGCGATTTAGACAAACCCTTGGCTACATTTATATTGCCAATACTTAGATTTCCATGTTTCCAACAGACCATAGTAATGTTCCATGAGCGGATGAGCTGGATGTCTTTCATCAGGTATTGCCAGGACAGCAGAGTTCTCAGGTCACCATGTAGTTTTTGCCACAGAACCAGTAACTGCTGGTGACCAGTATCCAGACTGCAACAAATATGAACATTAATGTAAATAACCAATATTCATTGTTTTATATCTTTTAATAAAAATAAAGTTAAAAATAAAGCCAAAAGTTGCTCACACATATTTTAGACATTCACACTAATGCAAACACTATTCCGAACAGTACGAAAAATTACACTTCCTTATAAGATATCATTTTGAAGAGTAGCATCTCATTTACAGTCTCCTTATAGTTAACAAAATCCCACAATGAACTGCAACAAGATGATATATGGAGTCAGCAAAAGTGTAAGTTTTATAAATATTTTACCCAATGTTTGTCTATAGATTCAAATATCAGACAGTCAGATATAATATCTAAATATAAATGTTATATTTGAGTGTTATACTTGACAAAGCAGTGTACTAAAATTTGTACCAAGATCTGTGTTAAAAAAGTTATATTTATTTTTATAATTTACCTGGACACTTTTTCAACAGCCTCCTTGTTGACGGGTGGCACCAGGAAACAAATACTTGGGACAACAGCCTCATCACCTGAACGGTTCAAAACCTTCCACTTATAGGGCTGTGAGTTATTGATGAGCGCACATTCATCCCCCTTGTGCATTGTGAGCTATTACGAAAGAAAAGAGATTAGTACACGGCACAAGGTACAGGATGCCTGTGAGTGAATAAGATTGATTGTCTGTGTCTACCTCCATCTGCTTGAAGTCACACACTGCCTGGATGGGAAGTTTTCCTTTGAAGGGGCAGGTGGGGTCCCGTGGCTTCAGCTGGATGATGGATTTGGCTCTCTTGTTCAGATTAGCAATGTCAGCCTTAAACTCGTTCAGTTGCTCTCTTTCCTCCTGTAAAAAACATGTTCCGGTGAGTTTAACATTTTCTTGTAGCATTTCAAATATGTGAAATAAGTCAAATACATCAATCAATCAAAGTCCTATAAAAGGAAAAACTGTTAAATGTAAAAAGAGCAAAATATAATATATATATTTTATGGCAGGCAAATTGTCTCCATTCATTCACCAGTGGCATCACTATGTTATATGGGATGCTATATGGATAAAATATTTAAATTATTATTAAATTATGTATAGGAATTTTAACCCTGAATAGAAATAGGTCTTAGGTGTCACTTACGACAGCGTCCTGTAGTAGGTCTTCCAAACGAGTGGAAGTGGTGCTGCGGTCACACATGTACTTCCTCTTCATGGTCTCCTGCATCTTCTTTATCCTCTCATCAGCATCTTTTACATCAGCAAAGAACTATGGATAAAACAGATAAAGAAGAGTGGAGAATGAGGAATATCTCTTATATATGAGAAGAGAGATGAATGTTTGTGGTTGTAAAGAACAGGGTTACATCACTGTAGAGGAAGGGGCTTTTGGCTGTGTTGTACCTGGAAATATGCAGTGTTCTCTTTGAGATGAGTTTCAATACAACAGCATAACTGGAGGATCCAGCTCCACTGAGTCTGCAGAGCTGCTGTGAAGGCCTGAGGAGCAACACAACAAGATTCTAACATATACAACATGTCTTCGATATCTTAATTATGCTATGAAAGTGTAGGTCATATTGTACCTCAACAGTCTTCTTGCCTGGATGGCCATCTTTGATAAGTCTGTCTCCAGAGCCCTGGATGTCATTGACTTTCTTCTCTCTAAGCTCCAGTTCTCGCATGAGTCCCTAAGAAATTAATCAGATTATGAAAACTCTACAAACGCTTTACAACTGCTTAGCATTCTTAATTAAGTCCTTGGGACAAGGGTGATGTCTGGAGAGGTTGGGGACGTTAAAACAAGGTTGACTGTTTAAATCAACATTCAACAACTAAATAACTATTAATGCATAGGTTGATTCTTGTGAAATGTGCAAACATATTGAGTATCAAAGCATTGATCTGTTTAAACATCTCGGCCAGAAGATCTGACAACAGTTATAAAGTTACACTTACTGAGTAGTTTTCTTTCTTTGCAGTCATGTTTGTGTTGCTTTCACTCCAGTCATAATTGACTTCTTCTTCCTCTTTGTCATTAAGCCACATTAGTTCCTTTGTGGCAGCATTGACAAAGGTGTACAGCTGGTCAAGATTCCTCAAGCGTGACTTGGAAGAGTTCTAGAGGGAAAATAAATATATGTGCTGAGACTCTCCAGTCATACAGATCACATGCTTGTTAAAGTTCCCTTCCAGGAACTCGAGCTGCGTCGAAACGCTATGGGAACGCCATCAGCTTTTATGCACTCTGATACAGGCATCTAATCACAAATTGGGGGGCGTGTCCTCACAGGCGGGGTGACGGCAAGAGACTACAAAACGCACATGCAAAACGCTGCTCGGGTTAGCTTTGTTCATTCAGCGAAGTGCTCTGTGTTACATTGTCTGTCCTTTGTCACTCATTAGCTTTGTAGAAGTTGTCTTGCGTGATTTTGTCTCTATGTATTAGCATTATCATGCCTAAGCTAAGGCAAAGAGTGAAGAGGGGGTGTTTAAAAGCAGCATTTCGGGCTGTGTGTTCCTCGCTGCCCACATTACATTACGGGCGGGGATACACACCGTCTGTGTGTTGTTTGCCTGGGAGCGAAGCAGTGCGGGCATTTACTTGTGCGCTCGCTTCGTTCCCGGATGGCTCTTTTTGAGGAGGGAGCCTTTATTAGTGTTCCTCGCGGTGCTGGTCCCACTTCTTCCGAGTAGGCTGTAGCTAGCTACCTATCCCCCAGTGTGGCATCGTCATTAAAGACTCCATCCCTGCCTTCTAAAGCCCTTATAACCACTTCTGACTTAGTAGGCAGGGGGTACATGGCAGCAGGTCTAGCAGGTGCCTCTTTAAATACTATGGCAGTGCTTCAGGCATATCAGGCAGACCTGCTTAAAGAGCTAGATGGGGGAGAGGGCCTCACACCTGAGGGTGTGAGCGAGCTGAGGCGTACTGCAGCGGTACCCCCTCGCCACTCACTTTCTCTAGATGCTGTTAGGCGGGAACAGCAGCCATGTACTAGCTCCTCATACAGGCAGACACAGAAACGGAGCGTCGTGACCCGTTTTCCACCTTTAAGGGTGCAGGTCTTGCGAGGCTCTGCCTCAAAGCCTAAGAAGACTAAACAGGTCTGAGGACTGTTTTAATATTAAAATGGACTCGCTCCTCTTCTGTTAACCCTGCCACCTCTGGTGTTTCAGGGTGCAGCAGCCTCAAATATTGGCTCCCCCCAGTGTTTGCCAAAATCAGCAGACATGATGGAGAGACCACTTCTGTTAGACAAATCAGATCGAGTTCTCCCTGCAGAAATATCTTTACAGGGCTCAGATCATGCTCAAAACTAGGCCAGTTTTGAGAGACAGGTACCCTTAAAAGACTATTTGGCAGCCTCGAAAGTACTGCCTCATGTGTCACAATGGGTCCTGAATATTATAAAACTAGGGTACAAGATCCAGTTCACTCGAAAACCACCTGCTTTCGGCGGTGTTCAGCCCACTTTTGTGGGTTCCACTCAGGCTCTAGTCATGCAGGAAGAAGTAGAGACTCTCTTAATGAAGGAGGCCATAGACTTACTACCTCCTCAATTCAGGGAATCAGGGCATTACAGACGCTACTTCATAGTTCCAGGGAAGATGGGGGGGGGATGCGCCCTATCTTAGATCTGCGTCTTCTGAACCGCTCAGTCATGAAACTTAAGTTCAAGGTGCTCGCTATAGAGCAGGTCGTGAGTCAAATCAGATCCGAGGACTGGTTTGTCACGATAGATCTGAAAGATGAGGGGGGATACTTCCATATCCCCATGTTTCCTGCACACAGGAAGTTCTTGAGGTTTGCTTGCAGGGGCATAGCTTACCAGTATCGGGTGCTTCCATTTGGTCTACTTTCACAAAAGTTGTGGATGCAGCTCTAGCTCTGTTGCGATACCAGGGCATCCGTATACTCAACTACATAGACAATTGGTATAGCTCCTTCAGAGCAGATTGCAGTTCGACATTGAGATGTTGTTCTGCATCATATAAAGCAGTTGGGGTTCAGACTGAACGCCGGGAAAAGTGTGCTTTCTCCAGCTAAGAGAACAACTTATCTGGGTGTAATTTGAGACTCTATAATGATGCGGGCACAGTTGTCCCCTGCTCGAGTAGTCTCAATCGTAAACACAGTCAGGAGTGTGAGAGAAGGTCACACACTGTAAATCAGATTCAACAATTGCTAGGCCTCATGGCAGCCGCTCTTAATGTCATTCGATTTGTTTTGCTGCACATGAGGCCCTTACAGTGGTGGCTCAAAACCAAGGGGTTTTCCACGAGGGGCAATCCTTTCCATCAGATCAAGGTCACACGGAGAGGCCTACGTGCCTTAGATATATGGAAGAAACCTTGGTTCCTTACAGAGGGCCCAGTACTGGGAGATCGCTGCTGCCTTGTCATCCTAGCGACCAATGTGTCCCTTACTGGTTAAGGAGGGGTCAAGTGTGGCCGCTTAGCCCTAGGTCTTTGGGAAAGTTGCCAGCTGTCCTGGCATATCAGTCTTCTAGAGATGTTGGCAATGTACCATGCTCCTAGACATTTTCTCCCAGACCTGTTACTCCACCATGTGCTTGTTTGCACCGACAGCACAGCGGTGGTCGCTTGCTTCAATCATCAGGGAGGTCTGCGTTTGCGCGCTCTTCAAATTAGCACACCAGATCCTTCCCTGGTCTCAGGGAAAGCTGCTCTCTCTCAGAGCAATTCATATCCCTGGATGTTACAATGTGGGAGCAGACATCCTGTTGAGGCAGGGGCTGAGGCCCGGGGAGTGAAAACTTCACCCAGTTGTGTCCAAGTAGACCATTTCGCCTCCCTCGAGACTGCGCAATGTCCCCTTTGGTTCTCTCTAGCTCATCCAGCTCATCTGGGGCTGGATGCTTTGGCACACACGTGGCTGAGGCTACATCTGTATGTCTTCCCCCTGATAGCTCTGCTCCCGGGAGTTCTGGAAACGATACGCCTAGAGGCGGTAACCGTGCTCCTGGTGGCCCCGCTTTGGTCCACTTGAATATGGTTCTCAGATGTGATTGGAGGAGTCCTCCATCCTCATTCTGCTGGATTTGTCTGCTCCTTTTGACATTGTCAACCATGAGATACTCCTATCAAGCCTCAAATGGGTATCTCTGGACTTGTACTTCAGTGGTTTACCTCATACCTCTCAGGGAGATCCTTCAGGGTGTCTTGTAAGGGTGAGGTCTCTAGGCCACATCACCTCAACACTGGTGTTCCTCAAGGCTCTGTCCTTGGACCACTTCTCTTTTCTATCTATATGTCTCCACTAGGCTCTGTCATCAAGAAACACAGGTTTTCATATCACTGCTACGCCGACGGCACACAACTGTACTTCTCCTTTAAACTTGAGGACACTACAGTTGCTTCTCGCATCACAGCCTGCCTTATGGACATCTCAACTTGGATGAAGGCTCACCACCTTCAACTCAACCCTGCCAAAACTGAACTACTAGTAATTCCGGCAAAACTGACACTCAGCCACAACTTTTCTATCCAGCTTGGATCATCCACAATTACTCCATCCAGAACAGCCAGGAATCTTGGAGTCATGTTTGACGATCAATTACATTTCACAGACCAGATAAACTCGACAGCCAGATCCTGCCGATTCGCTCTGTACAACATCAGGAAAATCAGACCTTTCCTCTCAGTTCCCTCCTGGTGGAATGACCTTCCAGTCTCTATCAGAACAGCTGATTCACTATCCATCTTCAAGAAAATACAACTACTACTACTAACACTTCTCTCTTTTCCTCCTCTTTTCTCCCTTACCTCTCTCTACTGTCTCTAAATAAAGGGATGGGGTGGGACAAAAGCACTTGTTTACTTACGCTATACTAAGCTAGGGAAAATGGTACCATGCTTATAAGATTGTTGTTGTTCTTTTTCAGTTGGTGCACTGTTTCTATTGTTCCTTCAATTGTACGTCGCTTTGGATAAAAGCGTCTGCTAAATGCATAAATGTAAATGTGATAGATCTATTAGACGGGTCTCCATGGGAGATTCCCATCAGGAGAGACCTTCTTTCCCAAGCGGAGGGTGCCATCTTACACCCCCGCCCAAAGCTGGGATTTCTGAAGTGTTGGATTTCTGATGCGATTCGTCCCAGAGTCCTCTGGTATCCCCCCTCCTAAGGGGACCAAGGCACATTCTACTTGGGGTACGGCGGCCTCTAAGGCCTTCTATGCAGGTATCCCAATTCAGGACATCTGTGACGCTGCGGGATGGTCCACTCCCTTAACTTTTGTTAGGCATTATGGCCTTGATACACAGCCATGCCTGGCTCTTCGGTCCTCTTGCCCTAACTTGTGCAATCTAACACAGAAGGCAGGGGGGGTCACTTCAGTATGCATAGTGGGCATCTCGTTCCCATAGCGTTTCGACGCAGCTCGAGTTCCTGAAAGGGATCGTCTCAGGTTACGTATGTAACCCTGGTTCCCTGAGGGGAACAAGACGCTGCGTCTCCTGCCAAACCTCAGTTTCGCCTGCCTGTGTTCGCTTCATTCAGGTCCTAAGCTAACCCGAGCAGCGTTTTGCATGTGCGTTTTATAGTCTCTTGGTCATGCCGTCACCCCGCCTGTGACGACACGCCCCCCCAATTTGTGATTAGACACCTGTGTCAGAGTGCATAAAAGCTGATGGCGTTCCCATAGCGTTTCGACGCAGCGTCTCGTTTCCTTCAGGGAACCAGGGTTACATACGTAACCTGAGACGTTATCGGTTCTGTCACTCACCAGAAGCTTGTTGTACTGCAGATCAAGTTTGCCCATATATTCTCTGTATGTGCCTTTACTTGCAGGTGAGAGTTGGTTCTGAAATACAGATGTTAACACAAGTTTTGTCTTAGGACCAACTTCTTCCCTAATGTTTATAACCCCAAAATACACTATAGACTACAATATATATTATCAATATATATACAATACATATTATCACTATTTAGAAAAAGCACTTAACATGACAACAATGTTGTATTATACATAAAACAAATTATTGTTTTTAAAGCTTAATTATTTTACCTCATCTGCTCGTGCTCGTTCAATTTTAGCCTTGAAGTCCTCAACAGTTTGGTGAAGACCACGATGACTGCCCATCTGAGACTCCACAGAAGGCAGATCAATACCCCACTCGGCTGCTTCGATCCTGCGTTGGTTCTCCTCAACCCAAGCCAACAGGTCCTGCGCATAGCGCAGGGTGACCTCATCCATCTCAGGGCGCAATCGTGGCTGTGTCTTCTGTGAGACTTGCTCAATGGAGATCTGAGGAATGGTGGGCTTCAGTCTTAGATTGTAATCAGTACGCAAGTTCACCAAGCGCTCATGCAGACGGTAGACCCTGGGAAAAGAAAAAAAATTAAATTTCGTTTTCTTTGTATAAACAAACTTTTGCACAAAATATTTTGCTTACACATAACATACACATAAGTAACTTTAATTTGCTGAGCCTCAGCAGCGATAGGACTCCACAGGGGATTCCCCCAGGCAGACAGCCAAATGAGAGCAGAGCTTCCTTAATAAGAAACCCTTGCAGTGTACTCAGTCAACTCCTTCTAGAACGGAGTGTGCATGTTTTTCACTCAAGTAAGTGAAAAAAATTGTGATTTTTAAAAAATCCTCAGGTGTTAAAAATCTCTGACACTGAGGGAAATATTTTCTATAGCTCTTTGCAGGTGGGTTTATAGGCAATATATAAGACATAAGAAGAACAGACAAATGGCTTATGAGGACTAAAAAGCTTATGACACTCTATACAGGTGCCCTAATATTCTTGCAGGTTCACCTAATATGCATCAAATATTGCCGTAGGCCAATTAGATTGGCGTGATTAGACATGATATGAAGACGCTTCCTATATTCCTCAAAAGGGAGAAAAGCTCAAGCATGAAAGCACCCCACCTCAAAAGGAAGTTGTACCTGCGATACATCTGCTCTGCCTGCAGGTGGCGCCCATCTTTAAGAAGCTGAACGTCGTTGAAGAGGAGACGGATCATTCCGTCAGCTTTGTCCAGATCTCTCTCCATCTCAGCTTTGTGTTTTGCTGGTTTACCTGCAGTCAGAAGTCGGATATCCTGCAACAAATGCATTTGCTATTTATTAGCTTTTAAGCACAGATCTTTGCAGCCATCAAACTTTACATAGCAACTTCAAAGTTTGAGATTGTGCTTGAGTTTGAGGTAGTATTAGTCTGTGAGGATTTTGCAGTGGTGGGCTGTCTTACCGTCTGCAGCAGAGAGTCAAGTTGGTTGAGCTGTTCTTCACACATGCCTGACTCCATCTGCACTTTACTGACAATCTGTTGGAGACGCTCTAACCTAGATGACATTGCATTAACGTACATACACAAACATTAAATGGTCAGTATTAAGTAGGAGGAGCTCTCATAAGCCAAAGTTATGTAAAATTTCAGTATATTTCAGGGTATAAGTGGTAAGCGGTCTAAGACCTTTGGATTTCATTGTTTTTAATCAAGCATAAAACTTGAGAAGTTTAACAAAATAAAAGTACAAAAGATAACTTTTTATAAGATACCACTAAACGTAATGCAGATTTTAAAAGAAACATGAACAAATATAAACACAAATTTTAATGTTACTGTTTACCTAAAAGCACTCTGTCCCTGAAATGTCCCTATAGTGTGCCAATATTAAACAACAGTAACCAGTGTGAGACATATATAAACCACAGAACAAAAAATAGGATGAGACAAAGCTCTCGTAACCAATATTTGGCTTTCCTGTTAGCTCAACTGGTAGAGCATTGCGTTATTCACTGTAAGTCGCTTTGGATAAAAGCGTCTGCCAAATGACTAAATGTAAATGTAATATTTACCACAAAACTCACAGTTTTCCACGACGAAGCAAAAACTCTAAACCACATGGGTCTGTTACAAAAGCCATTTGTTGAGTTTGATGAGTCGAAAAACCAGGCATTCAACAAAACCCACATAAAACCATAATTTTCCTTAAATATTCCTGTCATACGACAGACCAAATTTCAGCCAGGGAGAAGGCAAACTGTTGTGTTGCATATTCAGTTTTTTCACAGCCCTCTTCATGAAAGCAACTGTGTGCTGCATATTATTCCCATCCAGAATGAAGAAACCTTGTCTTCTGACAGGGGATGTGCGCTGTCCTTACTAAAACATCCTCTTCTTCTAGATGAAGGTAACTGACATCTGTTTCCTACAATTGCAAGTTTCCTAACAACCTTGCCTATTTCAATACCTATAATATACTGTAGCTTCAGTTTACAGAAAGGGTAGGAAAATGCAAAAACAATTAGACTTGTCTTAAAAACCCAAATACTCATGCTAATAGCATAATTGATTCTAGAAGCTCATAGTTTCCAGAGTGCTTCACTCTTGTATAGGCACCCGTCCCTCAACACATGCCATAACCATTCTGATAAAGAACATCTTGTTCCAGCACAGCTCTAATTTTGAAATTCTCTTACAAATCTTATTAGTCTAGAATGTGCTTCTACAATCTCTTCATGGTGTGTTAGGGGCTGAGCTAATGCCAAGTTTAATACTGGTGAAGTTAAATGTTCTATTCCCTGTCAGTCCCTGCCCTTTTATTACATGGGTATTCTGTTCTCAACAAGATACTGACTACAAGGCCAAAGAAAGAGGTCATACCAAGTAATACAGTGGTGTGTGGTGGTCTTCTGACATGGGCAAACAAAGTGCATTGTTTAAGAACACCATCTTACCTTTCAAACTCTATTCTGAGCAGTCTCTCCCTCTCTAGGATGGCTATGTGAAGTCGCCCCCATTCCTTCTCAACATCGATAGGGTGGTAACCAGGGGGCACCTTAATCTGCCCAGCATGAACTGCACTCTGTGGGGACATTTTGTGTTAGAAACACATTAAAGGCATTCTAATGGACCAATCCAGTTTTTTATGAATTTGCATTGATATTAAACTTTACACTTTAGTTTATATATACAAACCTCAAAGGACTGGTAGAGGTGTTTGGAACGGAGCTTATCTGACTCTTTGGCAGGCAGCTCTGTTTCTTTGAACTTTAGAAACTGACGCCACAGAATCTACAATATTAAAGCAAATAGGTTAGTAAAATGTATTTAAAAAAGCATGGATAAGATCCCACTTTATATAACTATATAGTTATATAATTTTGTAATAAATCCAATTAAAAATATTTATTTAACAATATTACAAATTGACTTTTGCCGCAACAGGTATGTATGAATTTCTTGGAAATCTTTTGTATATATTCAAAATGAACATATTCTTTACAACTTTATTAGTCATCTAGGCTGAAGTGATAAAATTAAGCATTCTTTTACAAAGCAGGTAAATTAAATACCATGCCCTCAGAGTTGATATTCACATTACATAGCTGCCCCACCCTGCCTGGAATGATCCATTCAAATTCAAACAATGGTGTTCTAACACACATTTCCTGCACTTCATTGCAAGGTGTCCCATGACATGACTCATACACTTCAAAGGATTATTTTAACATGAAAGCAAAAAACAAGGATAGAAGCATGATTCATGGCATTGGGAAAACAAATTTCAAACTGTAATTTGCCAACAAGCAAGTCTCATCCAACAGCATGATTTATTAGTATTGAATATGCGACCTCTAGCTGCAAAAAGTACATAACGCCCTTTAAATTAGTGCTACATTCCCAAAACTGCCATTCTGTTCACCCGCAAAACATGTTCCAGGGAAATCTTGCTGGTCAAAGTAGTTAAGGAGCCTGGTGGAAACATCATTATTTAAAACACATACTGTATGCTAGTGACTGGCTGATGCCCTGTTATGGATAAATACATATAAAATCCAGACACAAACAGCACAACAGACAATGAAGACTCTACATCATTTAACAGGATATGAATAAGGTTACTAGTAGCAACCCACACCAAACATAACAGCAGACATTAGCATTCCTTACCTCAATCTCTTCGTAGCTGCTGGGAAACTTTCTCTCCTCAAAGATGACAACATGATGTCTGATCCACTGGAGTAGGACAGTGACCAGCTCATAATATTCTTGCCAGCGGAGTTCTAGCTCCTGCAACCAAGAGAACAAACATCTTAGAGAAGAACAGGAAAGCTCTTTTTCTTCATGTGCTAACTCTCTAAGTCACTAACCACACTCTATTAATTACATTCAGACAAAGCCTTGTTTGATAGCCACTCCAATCCAAGTGTAAAAATAGTAAATACAGAAATGAATAAATAAACTGATAGTCTACAACACAACTTATATGGATCATTTAATTCTTTACATCAACCGACATGGTGATGTTTAGTATTAATATCTTGGTGGTGATACTTCTTGGAAAGGGAACAGCATGCTACAGTTTAGCAGTATTGGCAGCTTGTCTCATGGGCATCTTCATGCAATGCATCATTGTGTAAAAAGAGCAGCTCAGACATTCTGCCAAATATCTCTTTAAGACTTCCACAAAGAGAGAAGAAACTAAAAAGCATTCATATTGTCAGAGAGACACTGATGACTATTTAGCAATTGTATGGGAGTGATAAAGAGCAAGAGTATAATATCAGCTCAGCTCAAATATCAGCTCAGACATTCTGCCAAATATCTTTTAAGACTTCCACAAACAGAGAAGAAACTAAAAAGCATTCATATTGTCAGACAGACACAGATGACTACTTAGCAATTGTATGGGAGTGGTAAAGAGCAAGAGGAGCCTCATTGATAAACATTACTAGATAGAGTTCCATCCCACATTGACTTCCACCCCACTTTGACTTCATGTGCTATGTGCTGATTGACTGATTTGATGACCTAAGAAAAATATGCAGCATCTTTAAATCTGTTTTTAGTTGAATGAAAAAAGCACTTACACTGATTTTGACACCATCATGAACATTAGGAACACGTGGCATGGCGTCATAAAGGGAGGACACGTATGTGATTATTGACTTCTCATCAGGATGGGGCACATCCACATCTGAAACATCCATCAAAAACTCATGAAAACTGTTTTAATTTTACTTAATTCCATTAGAAAGTGAAAGCTTTACATTCAAAGCATCTATCCAATTGATTTCTTTCACTGAATATTATAAAGGAAAAATAAATCTTTGATAATGTTAAAATCCAATTAATCTAACCATTATCAACACTAAGATGAATAACAAAATTTCAAAAAGTAAAATACTAAAGTGCAACACTATGAATGTTTTTTTATCAAGGGAATTACTCATGCCCTACTAACACCCTACTGTAATCAGAAATACTATCTTTAAAAATAACAATACTTTCCTTTAACTATCCTCAAGCTTTTGATTTTTTATTTGTTAGACAGACCAATTATGGTATTGAATCAATAAATCAGGTTTCTAGTGTAACTACTGTATTATTTATGGAAGTTTCCAGGATTTCCAGAGTTCATGTTTTTATTATTACCCTCTGGGTCAAGCAGACGTGTGACCCCAAGATCTCGTTCTGCCACAGAAAATGCCTGCTCTAGGTTTTCCAAGTTGGTCTGGCGATGCACCTTTGCCATGTCAATAAGCCTGGGCCTGAGGAAACATAAATGTGTTTAGCAACTTCTATCCAAAGCAACTTGAAATGCAACCAAGGTATTGATTTTAACAACTTCATAAAAAGAAAGCTAAAAACAATGCATGTAAATACATATTCTGCATTTCATTTGCAAAAAAACAAAGAATAAAAACAGAATATAAAATATTTGGATCAAGTAAAAATCTCAAACATCGCTGGGTAAAATAAGCTTTTAAAGTAATAATAAAATAGGGTATAGTACACAAATATAACCCTAGAATAGGGAACAAAATGACTTTTAAAAAACAGTAAAAGTGTCCACCTGCTTCATAAATCTAAAATAACATCTGTATCCTGAGGGATGGAGCCATACCTGACATGCCTTAAATACCCAGATAAGGGAGAGGCTCAGAACAACTTAGAGTTAACAAAATCTATACAAAGTCAACAAATGTTTCCTGCTATACAATAATTGTTATAACCTAAAATCTTAGGATTTTACACCACAGAATCTATTAAACTATAGTTGGTTAGAAATGCAGCACACCTAGACAGCTCATGGAAATGTATTGTGGAGGGTAGTGTAGGGAAATCTCCAGTGTGGCATGAACAGTCTGCCACCATGCTCAGATCATCCCTTCTGAGCCCTCTACGGTAATACCTAAGCTCCCTCTCTGATAAATGATTAGCCGAACTCCATCCTGGTCCATCTCCTGTCTGAGAATCCCCACTGAAGCAGGTCCCTGGACTCTGGGAGCCCCAGCCAGAGTCAAGTGAACCCTCTGAGGGGATATCTTCACACACCATGACCACACTGTCCTCCACATCATTAACAGAAGCCACAGTACTGCTTGAATTGGTACGACGCTTTTTAAAAGACAAACGCCTTTTCATGTTCAGCATCATTGTGTCCTCTGGATCGGATTTGCTTTCCACAAGGATTTAGTGTCCAAAACTATGCAAATACTGCTTCCACAAATATGTAGTATCAGTATCTATTTTCCTGGAAGGTGTGAACCAGGTTCCAGGTATTAGTTATTCCTCTTCTGCCTTTCAAATATTTTCTTCTCCAAAGAGCTCCAAAAGAGAAAACCAACATTGGCTGTAAACTACCGCTTGCAGTGCAGGTGGTGCTTGTATAAGTCTCATAATTTCTGAGACGAGTTAAATCTGGCAACTCCTATGGGTGTTCTTGACAAAAGCCTGACAAAAAAACTCTCCACTCAGTGGGGCGTAACCCAACGTTGCAGGTACATGTTTCAGGAAAGGTAGCCTGAGGCAAGGCCTATATTCCAGCTAATATTGACACTCCAGTAAGCGCCACACCTTACAGTATTTATCTTTTCATCTCTAACTCTTCACAGTAAAAATTGGCTTCATTGTACACATAAAACTTCTTCAGTTTCAATTCAGTCTTTTTCTACAGTCTATTGTGCTTGCAGGCCATGGTATACACCCTCATTACAAGCAAATGCTTTCATTTAGCAAAGATGTGTGAGGGATGGAGTTGTTTTCTTTTTTTTTTACACTGTTCAACCCATTTATTACATGTTGTAAGTAATGTTCCTACATTTTGAAAATGATTAAACATTTACACATTATTGTAGGAATAGTTTACACTATTACAAATATTTAAGGCTGAATATTCTTCTAAACTGATCTGTTTCATAAATTCTGATCAACAGAAAAAAATGTAAAAGACTGATCAACTCAAAAAATGTTGAGTGCCGGCAAACACTGCCAGTTGTGTACACAGCACTCATGAGAATGTTGGCACATAAGTGATCAGGGAAAATAGAACACTGTACTTTTTGATTAAGAGTGAAACTTAAAGCTGATCTTAATAAATCCTTTAAATGTTTTTAAAAAAATTCTGTATGAGTGATTATTACTTTAATTTGGGTAAAGAGGCACTTACTGGTGTTTGTGTATAACAGCATTGAAGAG
Source organism: Yasuhikotakia modesta (assembly GCA_036877545.1). Taxonomy (NCBI): domain Eukaryota; kingdom Metazoa; phylum Chordata; class Actinopteri; order Cypriniformes; family Botiidae; genus Yasuhikotakia; species Yasuhikotakia modesta. Next base: position 20,214 of record JBAJNP010005030.1, read on the forward strand.
TTTTCCATCCCTCCAGCTGGTGGTGAAGTTATCACAGCGAATGCCTGGATAACCTTCTGCCATCCGCTGGGACCACAGGAGCAGTTTTTCCTTTGCTGACATGTCATCTGACTGACCGTTCACCTGGATATCTGAAATCTACCAGCCCCCCAATTATGAGTTTTATGGTTGTCACATATTTTTGCAGTCCAGTGATTCATTTGTTGTGCAAATCAATAAAAAAACAGAAATTTCAGGCATGCACTGCAATACAAATTCAAAGTTATTGAATACCATTGACCTCCTGGTTCTTTGACCTTTTATAATACTCAATGCTTGTGTGGCAAAGTGGGTAACGTTGGTGTGTGATTGTTCCCACAATAGCATATCAGAATCTGTCTTTCCCAGTATTTAAGGTGGGAGGTTACGCTGTCTGGCATACGTTACGGCTGGGACCGCCTTTGCAGGATGCGCATGCGCAGAGGGTGTGTGATTGTTTGTTTGTAGCTTGGTTAAGTGAATATGTGGACTAAAAGCAGATATTTTTCTTTCCCTAGTGCATGGAATGGCCATTGAGTATTGTGGTCGGGTTACTGGCTGTCCACTATCAGGTATGGGTGTGCTCGTAATGTGGTGTTTGTCTTGCATTGGGTGATATTAATCAGTGTGTAACTTCTCAGATGTCTATGTCTTTGGTGAATGTTTTCATGCATAATATTATGTTATGAGTTGTGAGCATCTGTACGACTCGTGCGGCATAACGATTTCGTTTTGGTAAGTGTGATTCGCTTTTCTCTTGTTTACATGCTTTTCGCTTTGCGCTTTTCTCTTGTCTGTAAAGCGAGAGTGTTTACACTCTGTGGTGAAGAAGGATGGCGCTGCTATTTCGGCTATTACTTAGCCATGAATTAGCTGGCTGCTGATTGTTGACGGCTGACCGTATTAGCGGTTCTGAGTTGCTCTACTAAGGCTGAAGGCCTGGTTCGTCGAGCCACTGGCTGGTTGCATCTGTGACCGTCGGCACTGTAAAGGGATGCAATGCGCTGTATGATGTAAAGGCACTGTAAAGCAATGCGGTACTTGAAGAACTGTAATTGTGAGATTTTTTAAATTTATTTTATGAGATTCGTATTTGTTTATTTTGTTTTGTTTGTTTGTTTCTTTGAACATAATATTGTGCGTTCGTTTTTTATACAGTTATGCTTTGCTCCTTTTGTGGGATGTAAAGATAATATTATTGATTGTTATTTTTGTTTCCTTTTGTTCTGATTTAAACTGTTCCATTGCCTTATTAAATGTAATATGTTTTTCTTTGTGTTTTGATTTACTTTAGGCACTGTCGGGCTGGGAAGGCTAGCTAGTACTGGTGGTGGTGGTAAAATCGAGTGGAGTGCAGTGCTGATTGGATTCACGTTTCACTTTGTGCAAATGTGTGTGTGTGTGATCTTCACTTCATCTAGCCTACCCCTGTCGCCAGAAAGTCTGTGTCTGTATTTTGTTTGTTTTCTTTTTGTGAGTATTCTTAAATTGCTGTCTTTTATTCAGCATAGTACACCAAGATCCTTCTTGTGATTCATATTGTGCTGGATTATAACCTGACCTCTGACATTGATTAACATTTTAATGTTTTTATTATTTGTATTAAGAACTTTATAGAACTTTATAACTAAAGATTTGTACATTGTTTACACGTCTCTTAAGTCTAATGAACCCGTGTCTTTTTTTATAGTAATTATTTCCCTGTTTTCTTTACGGGGTGGCGTAGTTGGTTTAAGTGTGTTTTGATTGATTTATATACTCCTCATACCTTCCGTATTGCCACACTTTGTAAATATGGGTAGGAAAATACATTTTTTTACATTTAGTTTTTGTAACAATATTATTGACCGGCATTAAAAATGCATTATAATACTACATTAAACTACATTGTAGCATATATTTCAGGGGGCAATATGCTTTCAAAAAAACTATAATTTGATGTAACCTAATTTAAATATGGAATATGATGGAATAAACAAGTGTGTGGTTTTAATTGAACACCCTGAACAACAGTTTCATGTAAATTCAATCTCAAAACATCTAGATCTTTGGATATTAAATTATGAAATTAGGTTGCATCAGACAATTCCTCACAGCACCCAAGACATAAGAACAGATCTGTTTTAAGAAACAAACATCTGCCTCATTTTCACTAAGACCATTGTGGCTGGTTAAATTATGGGAAATATTGTATTTATGACTCAAGCAGATAACAAAACATATTGAAAAATGTATTATGTTTGCATAAGGCAGCAACAAAAAGCAATAGAAAATAATAAAAGAAAATATTTAGTTTTTCATTGTCCCTTTTGATGTCTGATTAAAAGGTGTATAACCAATCATTATGACCCAAGACACCCAAAAGAAAAAGTAAACCAGTAATTGATCCAGACGTGAAGTGATTGGCCAGCCTGATTTGGAACCCAGGAGAAATAGGAGGTAAATGGTATTGGAACTTAACACTGACAGAATGGGACACCTGGAAGTGGAGGATGATGGTCCATATGAGACCCAGTGTCAGCTTGGGATTTCCATCAGCAATGTCATCATTTCTGATATTCACCAACTTAACCTATGATTTACAAGGAGGAACAACATGGAACATTAAATAAAACCTTCAGTTGGAGAAATTGAACAAAACATAATTTCAAAAAGAAACTAAATCTTGAATTCAATCTGAATTTGTCATACCTGTCTGTGTTTAAGGAAATCCAGTGCTATCTGTACATTCTGAAGTTTATGAAATCTCATGCGTCCTCTCTCACGAGGCTGTGGGGAAAAACAGGAGAAACATTTAGAATGATAATGGCGCTACATTGGACAATGCACTGTACTGTATAGCAGAGAGAGGTTGAGATGTGTCCCTGATGAAGTGTCTTTTAAAAGGTTGTAATGAAGGACATAAATGAAAATAGAAACAGGCAGGATCTACGGTGCACACAATATGCAGATATATTGAGAATTTTGGCAATCATTTGCTGCAAAAAAACATTCTGTGTGTTTTTTCTTTGCATAGTTTTGTTCATTCTTTTTTTATGAGGAGGGCATGTCTGTTCGTGTTGGCATTTGCCTAATATGGTAACTGCTAAGTGGCTGATGAACTTGTACTAACATACTGCAGAGTTCAAGTTAATGGCCTTTAAAGCTGACAAAAAATGTGCAGAGCATATTTATTTAAGCCTATTAATTTTGCTATATTAAAACAATTATACGGTAATTACATTTATCACTGTTATTTCCCTGATGTCTGGAACAATATCAAAATAAACCTGTGACCTGTTTTGGGACACAACTGATCAGCTGAGATCCACTGTGCTTTACAGCCTCATCCAACTTTACAGCCCCAAACATCTCATCCATCAAAGACCAAAATTTTGCTAATTTGCAAATCAAATCAGTGGTGACAGTGGTGGCCTGACAGTGGTGCAGATTCAAGGAATGACTTGCATAATTATGTATGTACATACTGTACATATACATATACAGTATAGCACCAAACCAGGTTATTTATTTGACAGTCATGGTAATTATCAGCTAAAGGTCCTGTTTATAGATAAAATTATACAGCCAAAATATTACCACAAGGTTCAGATAATGTAATTAAGAGCAGAAGCATTTATCATGCAAAAGCTGAGATGATTTGGGGTAAAAAAAAAAAGAAACATTGAATGCACTGAATAGCATTTGTTGAGAAAAATAAAAAGGCCCTTCAATTTAACAAAAATCATGCACGTATTACTTATTTTCAAAGCAGGAATCTAAATCTTTCATGCAGGAACAGAACTATTCAATATTAACAATTGAATTAACAATAACTTAATTTAACTACTGACCTATGGAATAATTGCATTAGCTCAGATAATAGTTTTACAAATATCTGAATTTAATAGCCTTTCTTTAACATCAATGTAACTGATCAATGTACAGATTCCTGTGGCTTCTTGTGGCAGCACTGATGGAAGTGACATCATGCACAGACCAGCCACAGCAAGTGACACGTCAATGAAGCATGTACAGGATTCACTCACCACCCGTACGCTCCGCACAACGTCCCACTCCCTCTGCTTGCCCAAGCAAGAGAAATGCAAAGATATGAGAGGGTTAAAGATATGTCAGCAAAGATATGAGAGGGTTAATGTCAAAAGATGGATTTATAGGCAGAAGAAAGCCATTATGAGTTATGTTAATGTCTTAGCCATAGCAAAAAATGTAAGCAATATCATGAGATGGTGTCAATATCTGAACCAACAACAACAACTGTTTATAGTTTTTACAATTATGATCTTTAGAAAAAGTACATAATAATGGCTGGGTGTACACGTGTCTGTTGCCTGCAGATCTATATTGAGATTATGGATTTGATTATGGGCTAAAATGGTTTGTCTATGGCATTGTGATGCAGAGTAGGATTGATGGGTCCCCTTTTGGTTGGTTGTTTAGTTATTAGAGACAAGCTATACAGATGTGATACTTACCAGTGTCTCTCCAGAGAGAACCTCTAGCAGGGAGATCAGGTTATGTCCATCTCTGAGATCTTCATACAAGTCATTCACATGGTGCTGAGCCTGAGGGGCAGACAGAGAACAAGGATGAACTTTTGAGGAGTTTAAAATCCTGTCATCCCTGATAAAAATGATGATGCCTCAAATGGTGACCAGCCATTATTTATAAATGTTTGTAAATACAAACATTTATGTCTTTTCAAATGGAAACACTAAATAAAAAGCAGTCAGTCCTGCTTTGCTCAGCAAGAACAGGATGAGGCAATGAATCGCTCCAGGCAGAAGAGCAGCGCAGCTGCCACACATCAGTAACCTCACTGATGAAGCACAGTTTACAGACAGTGTTAATTAAATTCTGTACGGTTGATTGAAGGGTATATATCTGAGGAGTTAAATATCTGAGGGGCAGGTACTCCTACAGCCACTCCTCAGGTATTTACCACTGAGCTACAATGTGTGCTTTATAAATGTAAAAATAACTAAAATGGGCATTAACCAAATAATATGTACAATACTGTTGCCTCATAACCACTTTTTTTTACAAACAATATCAGTATATATAAAATTATATAACAATGATATGATAACAAATAAAAAATTGCTTGGTGCACAAACCAGAGTGACAATTACAAGATCACACAGTGAAAGCTTTCAAATTCTTTTGCTATAATGCATGAAACTAAATTTAATGGAACAATCAATGTTCAAAGCTCTGACAGTGAGCATCATTCTAAATTCTTCATGTGACAGCAGTAGAAACTCAAGTGTCTTAGGCAGGACAGAATACAGAATGTGTGTGTGTGTGTGTATGTGTGTGTAAAAGAAAAAGAGAGAGAAAGAGAGAGGGAGAGAGAGATAATCTGCAGGAACACACTGGCAGATGGCACCTACCTCAGCTTTCCAGTGCTGAAGGAATAAATAAAGAAGAAAGAGATCACAATGATGGAAGACATAAAGGGAAATATTCGTATGGTTTTACTGATTAACAGATATGGATTAGAGATAGAAGAAGTTAAAGGAAAAACATCAACAGTAATATTTAGATATAAAAACAAGGGAAGCAAGGATGTGTGTGTGCTTGTGAGGCTTTTGAACTTGTGCATAAATCAAACAGAATGATGGTTTCTTTTGAAAGTGAAGTAAGATAATGATATATTTGTACCTGAAGTCTGACCTCTGCAATTAATTCACTGATGAATAATGAACACATACTGTAAGTTGTCAATTTACACTCAAAAACTGAGTGCACCTCAGTTGCTACTTGTCGGCACTGGAATCAAATCAGCAAACTACCTTTAAAATCTAATATAGCAGAAGGTTTTGTGTGTTGAGTAGGCTTAGTGTAGGCAAAGTTTGTGCAGTATTAAAAACATTACATCTATGGCATATGTGTGTGTGTGAGAGAGAGGGGGGGGGGGGCGGTAAAAGGTAGTGGTACAATTTAGCCACTAGAGATCCATGTTGATGCATTGAATGACAACCTGGTACTTTAGAAATGCCCCTTAACAGTACCTCAATACAGTACCTCAATACAGTATGTTTAGTGATTGCAATGAATTAAATTATAATCAATGATTATTATACATATATTCACATTTTGGCAAAACACCACTGTTTTCTGTGTATTATTTTTCATAAATCTTTCCTGTTCCCTGTTTTTGTGTCTGTTGCCTCGTCTTCACACATAATCAGTTCAATCAGCACAAAGCAATAGCATCATCTGTGCTGATAATAGCTGATGATTACAGAGTGCTTTGTGTATGTTCTAACTGCTTTTGTGAATGTTGGTCAAGGTTAAGTTCGGATTTGGTCAGCAATTGGAGGTGTTTAAAGAACAAGAGCTTATCTTATATATAAACAAATGTAATTAGGTATAATAATACAGAACAGACAAATAGTTTATTTACTCTTTGAACATGTATTACTAACTAATGACATGATAAACATACTTACTTGATAATTTGTTACACTTAAATGTGCACAACTTTATAAATTATAAGGATTAAAAGGATAGTTCAAGCAAAAATGGTAACCAACAATCTTCAAAACACTTTTATTGTGTTCAGAGGCAATCAATTCTTACAAGTTTGAAATTACATTAGAGTGAGTAAATGATAGACTTTATTTTAGGGTGAACTATCCATTTAAGGTCCATAGTCAAACCTCTGTGCCACATGTGCTACCGTTGCCTGGACTGGGATGTCTAACATCATAGCTTCAAAATAAATCCAGATGTTCTTGACATGCAGGTTAGTCTTTTATTAAATCTTTCTATTTTTCTATTTTTGCCTCCTCAGAGTACAGAAGATAAACAACCTACAGTGTTTGTTTTGCTACAGACTTTGTTTCATTTTCCTTTTCTAATTAGAATGTCAACACTGAATTGTTTGCCTTTCAAAGCCCCTTCTCACCATAATATCATCTTTTTAAAATAGACAATGAAACATGTCATTGCTGAGGTGTCTAAGAAGAAAGGGACTTTGGAATGTTTGTTGACAATATTAAAATAATATTCCAAATTTAAATAATTGCTGTTGAGAGGTTTGTATTGCTGTTTTTGTGACAACAACACCTTTTTCTTGCTAGACATCACTAAATATCAAGATTAAACAATCATGTAATATTTGTCACCTTACTGAATAGGAAATACTCTAAAGAGGGACTAAATGACAGCATTTAAGAACATAATGTTAATTTAAATTCAGAATAAAACAATGTACCTTTATCAGGTGTTTGTTCACCCATTTTGTGAAAGTCTTTTTCTGTACTCTGTCCCGTTCATCTGCAGAAGATAAAGAGAACAAAAAATGCATGTTAACAATCATCAGGACAATTGTTTATAATTCTTTCCTTTAACATAATAGTTCAATATGCAGAGACAGATACAAGTAAAGCATTCATAGGTTAATTCCCAGTGTTCTGTTTGCATTCAAACCAGTATGACAACAGCAACAATGGTGTGAGGTTTGGCCAATCAATGGCAACAGCTTGAGTTTAATTACTGTAATTATAAGCACTATCCAAAATAGTGGATAGTATTTTTATTTGTTTTAATTCAACAAGATTAGAACACTAGTGCAAGAAACACTAGTGCAAGAAGAATTCTGTGATTGGTTCTTTGCTTGGTAGCAGACTAGGCACCCCCACCTCAGAAAGACAATGTCTGGATAAAGCTGAATAATTTACCACAGGAGGTGTCTAGACAGCTCAGTTGTCAAGCAAACACAGTACTTTAAGGTTTCAGGCAGGTTAAAAAACTCTTTTGTGATAGCAGCAGAACATTGTACACTTCATCTCATGCATGGTCTTTTTTTCAGAGAAGAACGCTGGCATAGCTATAACTTAACAACAGAGACACACCCACATCCTGCAGAATCCTGCTATTAGGCAAACTCAAACACAGAAAACAACCCATATTCCTGTCTCACTTATACAGTATGACCAGCACTCATGGTTGTGTTCCACTAAAGAAATAAAGTAATAAAGATTGTGGTGAACTGTGGAACCTTCTCTGTGGCCTTTTAAGTGCTTAGTTTATTTAAGTATCCCAACACTGGCTCAGCCATTGGCATTAGTGTGGATCTGTTTGTCCTACCAATAGCAGACTGTGGAGGTATTCTCTGTTTGGTGTCATTAGTAATGCAGAAACGACATGTAAAGACATAAGGCAAAACAGGTCCATTAAAACAAGTCCATTAAAACCTGAAAAGTCTGCTTCAGTATCCTATTGGAAAACATTCCATCATCAAACAGGAAGATGACTCAAAACTAACTAAAGCCAAATTGAATGGCCTAAAGACATTAATAGATAAAGAGAATAATGTCCAGCAGTAGACAGCCAAAAACCAACACCCTAATCCAAATATAAAGCTGTCGAATGACGTGTTTTTCAACAAACCTATTTTAAATTGATGGTACATGAGCAATTTTGACAAGTACAAAGAGACTTGAATACATAATGCTGCATATGAATAGAACATGCTTTAAAACAAAGTGCTTTAAAACACACCCAGTAAGTCACGGCAGTAGTTCTGCGTAAACAGCTGATTCATACCTACATAGACACGCCCGCAGGTCATGCTTTTGTTTCTGCTGGGTGGGTTAATAAGACTTCAATATTGTGAAATATTTTTACCATGGTGACTTTTCATGGGTGGAGGCCCATTAAACCTTGACCTCCAGTGTCCAAAGTAACAAAACTTATTTTTAATGGTTCATAAGCTTTACTATGGCATGGGTTATTATGGGCCCCAGTGTAAAAGTGTGATACTATAAAAGTTCAGCCGATAAAGAGTCACAGACCTAAGCTCTGTTCAGTATCTTCTATAAGTTTCCTCTCACAGATATAACATTACCATGCTAATGTTAAACCTTCAAACCCCCTTCTTAAAGTTCCACTCTCTTCCTTATGTGAGGTAACAACAAAAGTATGAAAGTTTTGTTGCCTTCATAGCACCAATTATTGGTACAAATTGATCAAAATGCAAATTTAATCATAAAATATATTCCATTTAATTCTAACCAGGCAAGATTTGTTTGCAGTAACAAGCACCTTTTTGTCTATATTACAGTCAAATGAAACTGCTATGCATTGTGGCAAAAGTGTTGTACCATGGGCGGGGCTACCAAGTGCAACGCAACAGAACTAAAATCTTGCTGACTGAAAAAAAATCATTCTGTTACTCAATCCTGGTCATAGCTTGTTAGGCATATGCTGACAACTGGTCAAACATTTGCTTACAGCTTTGCACAGAATTATTATAGTAAAAAGACTTACACTTGCTGTTTGTAATGCAAGAAAAGAATATGCACATATTCAAAAAATATGCAAAACTATATAAATAAATGCAATATACAAACTATAAACTACACTGTGACAAATTACACTTCACAGAGAAATCCAGTACCTTTCCTGCCATCCATGGCTTTCAGCATTCCCTGATAGTAAAAGTCATCTGAGGGGATCCTATCTCTCCCCAGGCTGTCAGTGGAAAACTCTCTCCGCCTTCTCTCTTGTGTAGCCATCTCCTTTTAGTCACTTTTAGTCAAAATACAGATTTTTAGGTTCTGTTTGACTTTTTTCTTGGCAATTGATGTGTCTTTTCTTCACGTTGTATGTATTATCTTTTCCCAAGTAGAAGCAATGTTGCAACAATGGTCTCTTTATGACCTGCTGTAATACTTCTGCCTTCTGCTTACTTTCTCTTGTGCCCCTATGCTCTACCTCTCTTCTCCTCATGTAAATGACATCTGAAGGCTACAGGTACTGGGCCTGCCCTAGTTGATCTGAATATTTCGAGACAAGTAGGAGGACATCACAGTCTACACATAGCCCCGCCTCCACACCCTTCCCATGTTCTGGTGGTGGAGACAGAGCAGGAAGGGTGGAATCAGGGAAAGTGAGTGGTAAGGTGTGTCCACCAGCATGCCTCATCTAGAATCCCACACCCTCTCCAAACAGCCACACTCAAAATATTCATCACTATCTCGCAACAGGAAATGGAAAGTGGCAGAGTTGTGCAAATTTACAAAAAAACAATTCAGATTTCTGCCCCTTATCAGTATAACAGTTGCACAATCAAGGTTTAAAAATACTAATGCTACAAACACTAGAACAAAAACAGATACATACATATGAGTCTTTAATGATTAACCACTCATGACATACCTGAGTGGTTGGCAAGTATGACTAACAATCTGTGCTGCCAACAAGGGTGAGGCTGAAGGATGGGCTACTCAGGTCTACACATGCTTGAGACCATCATTATTGAATCTATACCAACTTCAGTGAAATCCATGACTAGGGGCTATACAATTACAAAGCCAAAAAATTCCTTTTTTCAAAAGAACCACTTTTTTGCATGTGTTTGTGTGAGTTTATATGAGCATTTATTATAGTACATCCATTGCCTTA